>JAQBSW010000630.1:0-145000 GCA_029291075.1 Eudiplozoon nipponicum | reverse complement strand
GTATGTATGTATGTATGTATGTTGTAGTATGTATGTATGCATGTATGTTTGTATGTATGAATGTATGTATGCTGGTATGTATGCTGGTATGTACATTTGTATGGATGAATGGATGGATGTATTTATATATTTGTATATGTAGGGCAACCAGTAGAGACTGGACCTAACCATTAGTGCGTTGATTTATGTGCATTAATGGCCTGTTGCGCATAAGCGCTAAGAGAGTTTCTCAAATTAAGTAAGCAAAGTAAGAGAGGTCAGACTAACATAGGATCAATATCCTACAATTAACAGGCGAACTAAATTTCATCTACAGACAACACAAAACTATGAATGAGCTCCAAATAATAATAATAAGTAGTAGTAGAAGTAATATTAGTATTAGCAGTAGCAGTAGTAGTAGTAGTAGTAACAGTAGCAATAATACACATGTGTGTTTAATAATGCTAATTATGTAAGTAGCAAGCAACTATTTGTGTGCGCTGCAATTTAAATATATTGGTGTTTTTTATATCTAAGCCATTATGAAGGCTTCTGCGGAACAGTATGTGCATGTAATTAAACACCTATCGATGCATATATGTACACAGATTAATTTGAAAAAAAATCGCAGTAAAAGTGTTCATGAAATTTAGCTTAAATAATCTTCTGTTCGAGCCCTATCCGCGGAAAATTCTGGACAGCACGTGAAGAATTCAAAAGAAGGACTAAATCGGTCTACTGGATGAATTTATATGTCTACAGTATACACTGCTTAGTTTATATTGACAATTTTACATTCAATTTGATTGATGCTTATATTAAGATTAAAATCTGAATTTAAAAATTTGTTAACACCGCCAGCCCAAATAATGGCCGTTTAATTTACAGTTGTACAGAAGATTATCAAACCATGCTTTAGAAACTATTAAATTAATGTACAACAAGAAAACTTCTGCTAAAACAGAAACCAATTAAAATATATAATCTAAATACGCAGTTGGTAATCATTATCTTGCAACTCATATATCGTGCTACCAAAATGCCATTTTTAGTAATATAAAAACTAAGGATATTTGATCAGTTCGGCATCCCTTTCGACCTAAATACGTAAATTTTGATTGATTAGGCAGAGAATGAAATAAGAACAATTTTAAACAATCAACGATTACGCGGGTGGTGATAACAATTCTTTAAATCAATGTTGCAAGTTTGAAGTAAACACCAAGCCAATTGTATTTAATCAGTCGTCGAACAGCATAGCAAATCCACCGTCAGTCACACGTACTGACACGTTTCGACTTTCCATAATCCTCATCAGAGTACGATAGCAAAACCTACTAACGAGAATCAAACCAAAATGTATATATATGGAAAGCAAACACAATTTATGCGAGACTACTAGTTTTGCTTTCCATATAAATTCGTTTTGCTTTCTATCTAGTTTTGCTTTCCATATAAATTGGTTGCGGTTTGATCTTCGTTAGTCAGTTTGCCGTCGTACTCTGATGATGATCATAGAAGGTCGAAGCGCGTCAGTGCGTGTGACTGGCGGTAGTTTTGCTATGTTGTTCGACGACTAGTTAAATACAAATGGATTGGTGTTTACTTCAAGCTCGCGAACTTGATTTAAATAACTGTATATTAAATTATGCCTACCGGTATTTTAATGGCGTAGAGGATTTTGCTCATAATATAGGTACAAGAAACACTAGAAAGGTCAGAACAAGACAAGATGCAAAGTTGAAGAACTTGGGCATCTATAGGCTTTTGTGGGATAAAATTAGTTCAACTCTTCCCCATCGTGTTGTAAGTCTTTCCCTAATGAAATTTACTAGGAATCAGATTCAATTGATTAATTTTGATTTGAACACGGCAATTGAAATAAAGAAATCACACAGAAAAGAGATAAATACTGAGGACATCGAAATAGCACAATTCCTTTCAGATAAGGATAAGATTAAATCGGAATTAGACGTAGACCTAATTATATTAACCTACAAAGATAAGATAAACAAACCTAATAATGACGTCAATTAACTAAGGATCGAGTTTAGAACGATGTTCTGTTTGAAAGCAAATAAAGGAGAAGCGACGGTTCACATGCGTAAATCGGATTATAAAAATAAGATGCACGAACAACTAAAAAGTACACAAGTATACGTTAAAATAAATAAAGACACAACTGATAAGTTAAAAGGGTAAGTGAAATAATTTATACTTAATATGATTGCTTATAAGGAATTGGATCAGGCACAGTTTAACTACTTCATTCAAAGTGACAAAGTCGCACCCAGACTGCATCGTTTAGTAAAGGTGCATAAACCAAATAACTCCTCAAGCATTACTGTTAATGCCCAACAATCTACAACATATAGATACTGTTTGTTGCGGAGATCGAAAAATATGAAATTGTGTATTAGGTTATGTGCACCTAGTAACAAATTAGTTCGAATAGATCCACAACGATAAAAAAAATTAGGATGAACGACATGCATACTCTCATGTGCACGCTCGTTTTGTGCTTACAGGCAACGCATCAGTAGGAGCAGATGTTACGCCCTATAGCCATTACAGATTTTGATTAGGAATGTTGGACAACGGGACGGTACAATCACCTATAAGAATGCGTATTGATGCAGTCGTAGAGTTAATTTCATTTCAAAGTCTACGATAATGCGACTTGAAAGTCAACTTTATATATATATATATATATATATATATATATATATATATATATATATATATATATATATACAGCCATTGTTCTGGATTCGTTAGTATATTCGTTCATCCAATCCCACTGTACATTTGTTGTAACCAATCTCCTCTTCGTTATTCTAGCCTTTGTTTTGTGCAATTTAGACCACTACTTTTGTGCAATTTAGACCACTCCTTTTGCGTAACGTCATTTGGTGTGTCATCGCTTTCATTGTAATTGCGTCCGTAATTGATGTATGTTAAATACTGTTTGTTGCGAAGAGCTAATATATATGCAAGTATGTATTAGGTTTTGCGAACCCAGTACAAATTAGTTCAGTTGTGACTAGAAGGATAAACCAAAGGCAGCATGAACGGAAAGTATAACTTCATGCATTATCTACTGTGCCACGGGCGACTCAGTAGGAGCCGGCATACGCCCCTTAACCAATTATATCTAGAAGAGGAATAATAGGACGGTACCGTCCCATTATTTAAGTTGCCAGGTTCGCACGCTGTGTCAGCCTATGAAGGCTGCTCATTTTTAGCTGGGCACAAGTTGTTCCTGGTTCCAGTCCAATTGTAATTTCTCTTTGTATTATTTTCTGCACGTTTAAGCAGGGCTTAGCTTATTTATTGCAATAGCTTCAAAAGCCAGAAGCATTTTCTCTGTTTTTGCCTTGTAGAGAACTGAAAAATTGTTACTACTAACAACATGACCTGTGAGTAGTACATGTTCGCAAATTGCTGATTTTTGTGCAGGAGCTGCACCCCTCTCTTTAATAGTTTTTGAGGGAGATGCTGATTTATTCTAGTTTTGAGCCTCGTTTTTGATCTGCTGATGTACTGAGCGTTGCAGGTACATTGAAATTTGTATACAGACAAAGGTGTTGACGTCACAGAGAGGCTATCTTTTTCATTCGTGCGCATCAGTTTTGTTGTGTTGAACACCACTCTCACCTGTATTGATGGAAACTGTGCTTTTGTTGCTCGAATTACTTTTCGTTTGAAGATTTCCGCTGGAAGATCACCTCCAAAGGGAACACTAAGCGTTACTATCTGGGGAGTTTGATTTTCTTCCAAATTGGCCACGATTTTGTTGCGTTGCCTCAAGTTGTATTCAATGAACCAGTCCGGATAGCCATTATTTCTCAACGCTTCGCGAAGCAAATTTAGCTCTACTTCAATGTTGTCCAGTGAACAAATCCTGCGTATTCGTGTGCCCAAATTCATTATTAGGTTTCTTTTGTACGCCCTTGGCACACTACTCATATAATGGACATATTGTCCAGTCCAGCTTGATTTCTTGTGAACTGACCTTGAGAGAGTATCTTCTTCACCTCTCGTTATTCCTACATCTAGGAAGGATAAATATCCGTCTTTTTCTTCTTCTATTGTAAACTTGATTGCCTGATCTACCTTGTTTATGTGAGGTAGTAGTGAATTTGCATCTTCATCCTTTTCAACGACCATGAAAGTATCGTCAACGTAGCGCACGTAAAAATGAGCTCCATTGATAAATGATTTTAAACCAGTTGTTTCTAAATGGTGCATGTATATGTCTGCCAATACTGGTCCAAGAGGACTACCCATACCTATGCCGTCAATTTGTCTGTAGAAGACTCCTTGGAATACGAATTGTACGTTGGATGTGCATATATATATATATATATATATATATATATATATATATATATATATATATATATAAGTGTGTGATCAATACTGACGCAGATGAGCTCAACTTTATATCATTAACAGTGCCAAAGATTACACAAAATATGAGAGGTCGACACTGCAATTTGCATACCTAAAATTCTTGCCACGCGGACAAAATGAAGACCATAAACTATGCGACATGAAAAACAGTAAAAGGGGAATCGCTACTCGTGCATGCAACAACCATCAACGCGAAGGCCTGGTCATAACTCCATCTACTAATACGAGAATAACCAGATCTCAAACATCACATTGTTATGCAATAAGAATGAAATTTATACGCGCACAGACACAGGCACATGTACTCACAAATCTATTCACAATAAACTACCACCAAGAAGTAGAGTAAAACTCGAAATTAAAATTTTTATCATTAACTTAATCAAATGAAAATCGAGAATCGAGTGGGAACTTTGGTTATAAAGAAATGCCATAACCAAGATAAATTAGCTAATATATAACTGAAAATTATGTGTAGCGTTCGGCAGATTAGCTAAATGGTTAAAGCATCAGAATCCGATGCAGAAGAGCCCAAGTTCAAGCTGTGTCCGCGGCCAATTCTGGCCAGTAAGTTATGAACTCCCAGTGAGGATGAAATCGGTCTACTGGATGAATTTCCTTCTCTAAATCATACAGTGCTTAATTTGTACTCACAAATGTATGCGTATAATAAGACTGGTGTTTATATCAAGATCGCAACCTTGATTTAAATAAATTGTTGACAATAAGCAAATGGAAAATGGTTTTCAGTGCAATTGCCGTCAACGCACGTAGACCCAGTTTCTAATGTACATCCGGTCACGCGAAATCAAGTTAAACGTGATTGGGCTAACCCTGACATTTACACTAATGTCAAGCGTAAACGTTTGACCGAAAAAGCTCTGCGTCTAGTTAGCACGAGAAAATGTCAAAATAAAGCAATAATTCATGCCATTCTGCAAGGGAGGCCATTGGCAAGGTAGGGTGAAACACGAGCATACAAACATCAGGAGATAAATTAATTGAGTTAGCAAAGACCACCAGCATTGCTTTTTTGACAGGCCATATTTTGCTTATCGCGAAGATTTAATTTTATGCAAATCCTATTTACACCAACATTTCGGAAGAAATGTTTGTTATTTACGCAGTCATTGAAAACGCAGACGCGTCAAACGCAAATATTTATACAAAGTCGCTTCGTGTACTTAGGACAAGTACAAATTCGCTTCATTTAACGAATCGTATAATACCATCATCAGTCACACATAGTGGTGCGTTTCAACCTTCCATGATCATTTTCAGAACACTAGGGCTTATCGACTAACGAGAATCGAATCACAAGTACTTGATGAGTGCATAATAATGATGAATGTCTACACAAAAAATTGTATAGGCTATATTGTGCCATGCATAGTTCATACTGGCAACGGTTATATATAAATCCTACCATAACACTTTAAAGCAGTATCACTTCTCATGTGGAATGGTGTCTGTTCCTTACTGAAAGATCAAGGATGACCAGCCAGAACTTTGTTTAGAAAGAGATGCCAGCTAAACTCTACCTGAAGGAGAGACTAGCTAAAACAAAAGTTTTTATATAGCTGATATTTTCGAGTAGTATGCAACAGGGGTGGAGCAGTTGGTGAATGCAAGATTCTAAAGCAAATGTGCCGATCAGGACGAAACAGGTATACTGGACGAATTACTCTTCATACCCTATAGAATGTTTAGCTTATAATGAAAAAATATATATTTTAATGAATGTTAAATATGTGGCTCTTAACATTTTCTGGAATGTCGACCGCACAATTACTACGGAGACATGCTCATAACCATTCAGCATATTTCACCGTATTCACGTAAATATTTAATCAGGCAAGGTATCTGAGGGTAGTGATAACAATTATTTATTTAAATATAGTTTTCGGAATGGAAATAAACACTTAACCTATTCACTCATCCAGCTGCATAGCGTAGTTTGTTATTTATAAATTTTAAAAATCTTAATTATCTCTAGAACGGGTACAGTGAAAAGCGGCCCGTATTCGTTATGATACATTTGTTAACTAGTTACAGAAAAGTACTGGGGAAACCACCTGCATAATACCCCTAAATAGCATCACCATTATGTGCATGAAGCTTCCTTAACCTACCGCGGGTATCAGCTCCAATAAAGTTCAGGATCTTAAACGATAACCCAGTTACAGAATATCATCTAATCTTGTGCAAAATATGTACTACACACTAGATAAAATGAAAAGTAATCATATTTCGAAAGCAAGTAGATATACTTAGTTACAGCGTTGATGATTTTGTCATCATTTTAAAAATGTCAATAGATTATGGTTTCTGTGTACATTTTCTAGACAAAAAATGTACTTAGTATAATTAGTTTGGCCTAGCAACGTTAGAGCAGCTAAGAACTGCACTAGAATTGATTATTCCTATTCGGTCAGCGTTGAAGTTCAGCCGGGCCAGAGTTTACTAGTCGGCCGATCGAATAGAAGCAACGATCGCTTCTCAAGCAAGAGAGACTGCTACAATCGGCTTCATAATACTGACCACTAGCATGAGATGTAACTACAACATAGTCCTTTTATAAACTATCCTACAACTTACTAAACAAGAACACGTATTTTTCAAACATAAAAACGTTCAATAAGTCAGATAATGCAATTTATCAACTACATACATTTGCACCTTATTCGACCTTCGTCAAGTAATTTCCAGAATTTCCGCGACCGGGGCTCCAAGAAGATGGAGAGACAGCCCTACCGTTATATGTATAAGAATTTTTTGAAAATTCACATGTGGAAATAAGTGTTTCATTTATTTGAAAATAATTTACACTACAAATTTTTGTTAAATATATATATATATATATATATATATATATATATATATATATATATATATATATATATATATATATAAGACATGAATTCCAATTTGATTTTATACACCGAGGAACACATCAAATATGCGCAAATTAACAAACCAATATTAGTTTATAAAACTCAGCGATAAATATTGGTACGTTTCTTTCAGAATCAATCATCACTACAATGTATTAAAGTCTCTTTACAGCGCTGAAAACAGTAACACAACTTGTTAACTAGTGGCTACTAGACATCAACGTACAATGGGCGGTCAGACAGTCATCGTAAGTCTGGAAAGAACAGGTTATTTATTCAACCAAAATAATGTCAGTAATATATTATGTGCACAGTCAGACAAACTGACAAACAGCTCACTGGTAACTGCCTCACTCCATGTAAATAATCAATCAGACACACAGTACATTAGTTTGACAACACCAGACATAAAACAGGGAGCTGTAACTAAACAAACTACAAATCTCCATTGCTAGTGGTTAACCTCTTCAATTAATACAAATAACAATGATGACTATCGTACGTACAGTTGAACCTAATTCGAAGTAAACAATATCTGACTGAGCGAAGGAAGAACGTAGGGTCAAGGAATTACCGGACTCAAAACTAAGCAGGAAAGTCAAATCAAAACCTTGGAAATATTACACAAGAACCATTTTAGGACTGTCCTTTATCCTGGGTAGTAAACATCACGAACAGAACAATAACTCTTAAAGCATCAAGAGTTATTGAAATCTCATGCAAAGTCTACAATCTATATATTTAATTAAATGATGTAACGATTTTTACAAAAAGTTATAACTATTGTCGATCAAGGACCGAATGTACGGATTTGTTGGAGTACCAGGTGTTCAGAAGTAATTGTAATTATCAATTTTAGTGAAATTTAGCATATCTTTAAATCCATTAAGGTGGTACCAGATACCGATACGACAACCATAGTATTGGTACCAAGACCATGTACGACAATCATAGTGTTGGTATCAAGTACCGACTCAACAACAAAAGTGTTGGGACCCTTTACAAGTACGGCATGCATTTATATATATATATATATATATATATATATTGAGTTGGCTTTTGAATTCTGCAATGTCGATGACTTTATATGAAGATAGATCCACTACTGCTTGTATACACATTCGTATAGGAGATTATACCGTCCAATTATCCGACATTCCTCACCCAAATACATAGTGAGTATAGAGCGTAATACCAGTTCTAACTGATGATGCACGAAACTAATGTGCACAAGAGATTACACCATCCGTTGATGATGACATTGGTTTATCCTTACGGTCATATTTGAACTAATTCGTTACTAGGTGGGCAACACCTAATACACAATTACCATAATCTCATTTATGTACGTGAAATCATGTGCCCAATCAAGGAAAGGAAGAACACAAAATTGTAGGCAAGTACGGACATGTCAATGGATCCGATTTCGCGTGAAATTCTGTGGAGGCAGGTAACACAATTAATTGGAGTGATTGTAGACGCCTAGTGAGATGGAATCGTAAAAGAACGACGAGATTGATTAGAGAATCTCTCGAAGACATTAGAAATGAAGCAGTGGTTGGAATATCGCTAGGTTGTAGTTGAAACACCGCATTAAATAATGTTGATAAACGACTATTACATAAATCGAAATAGGAAACTTTATCTGGCAAAAGATGAGGATATAGGACTACGATTATCTCACGCGGGGCTTCATAAATTTATTACTTGTTAATCAATTATTTACAGTGCAATCTTTCAAGATTTCAATCTTTGTTTATGGCTATCTCATCCGATTTACAAACCTATTGAGTTTAGTATTTATTACTGGGCTTCTATCTTAACTACCCACTTCCCTTACAATGATCTTTCATTTGTTAAGTAATTTTCTTAATTCTCTTATCTGTATTTTTTTCTTTCTTAACAAAACTTTATTACACTAACTCCTTGATAATTAACCCTGGCATAATTCTACTACGTTTGTATTTTTATTACTGGTCTCTCAATTCTAACTATTGAAATCTGCCTCAATAACGTCATTCCACACGATAAAATAAAATAACTATTTTGGCGCTTGCTAAGAGTTAATTAACATTTTATCATTTTAGTTTCTCTTAGATGAATGTACACTTATATTTAACTATGTTTACATGAGTACTTAGCAGTTATAACCATAAAACGCATATGCGACACACGCTTATCTGGTTGGTACCATGTACCGACTCGGAAACCATAGTGTTAGTACCATGTACCTTTTCGGTACAATACTGTTGGTATCGGTTACTGACACAATAGCCATAGTTTTAGTATCCTTTACAGACTCGGTATATATTTTATATAGTGTGAGTTAGCGTTGAGGTCGCGTTGTCGTAGACTTTACATGATGTTAGCTTCACTATTGCAGGTTTACACATTCGTCTAGGAGATTGTACCGTCCTATTATTCCACATTCTTCTACCAAATATATAGTGGTTAAAGGGAGTAATACCGGCTCCTACTGATGAGTCGCCAGTAAGCACGAAACGAATGTGCTTGAGATTATACTTTCCGTTCATGCTGTCTTTGGTTTATCCTTCTGGTCACAACTGAACTAATTTGTTACTAGGTTCGCAACACCTAATACGTACTTGCTTCAGTAGTTGTTATTTATGTTTTGTGATGAGCATTGGGTATACGAGGAAACCGGAAGACACCACTAGAGGTGAGAGACGCACATCTAATTTTGCTGCCCATATATATACAATGCGCTTTGATCCTCGCTATTCAGTTTGCCGTCGTACTCTGATGATGATCATGGAAGGTCGAAACATGTCAGTGCGTGCGACTGGCGGTATTTTTGCTATGTTGTTCGACGACTGGTTAAATACAATGGGATTGGTGTTTACTTCAAGCTCGCAAACTTGATTTATCGAAAAAACACGGAAGAGGTGTGGAACATTTTCAGATGCAAGTAAGAGCCGGGGAAAATCAATTGATAGTCATAACAAAGAACAAGTAATAGGCAAAATATAAAGTAGCTGCAAGCAGTTACTCAATCATACGGTAAACCAGCCAGCAACCAGAAGAAAGCCTCAAAACACAAAATGTCCAAAATGCAGCCAAATAAAATGTAATACAGGCACGCAAAAAACATTATGAAATCTTTACATCAACATTTACACCGTCTGCAAATTTATCTTTAATCTGGGATTAATTCAGGCAGTCTGTAGGTAGCTAGGTAAATACATCCTATATTGTAAAGTAGTCAACAAAAACAAAAAAAACAGGCAATTGTCCCATTTAGCAGTCATTATTTGCGCTGCTGGTGAAGACAATTCGTTAAATCAAGTTCGCAAGCTTGGCGTTTATCTCATGCACGCCAAAATGAGTTAAGGTATTGCCCTATTAGTCACACTGTTAGACAATAATGTCAAGATTAATTTCAGCTCTCAGCAGAACACTTCCCATAAGTTAAGCAGCAGAAAAGTTCAACGCCTATACAGTCTGTCATTCAATGACATTTAACTCAGACAGAGTAAAAGTAATACAATAGTCGGCAAGTTACATTGCAAACAAACTTTAGTCGTCGGTCCGCACTAAGCCAGGCAGACAGAAAGCAGCCTAGTTCAGCAATCAGAGACAAGAGATAACCGGACTAATCTGTCAGTCAGTAAGACAGCCAGACAGATATGTTGCGAAGTAATCAGAAGATAGGTTATTCAGACTTCATTTTGACAGCTGGTCGTCAGGCCATCAAATTTTCTGCTAGTCGATCTGTTTTCATTATCCGCCAACTAGCATGCAAATACATGTTATTACAGCGGATTAATCCCTGTATTAAGTTAATAGAGCACCCAATTTGACAATTACATCGTTTTTAGACCAAGCTGTCGATCATGAGACAAAAATCCACCCGATTATATTTAACAATTCGCACGTACTGACGCGTTTCATCCTTTACTATTCATCAAAAGTCCGTATTTAAATTTAAATATATATATATATATATATATGTATATATATATATATATATATGTGTATAAGCATGCATACATACACAAACACCTACCTACTTACATAAATATAATCATACATATATACATATATAAGTACATACACACATACATACATGCAAACACACACATACATGCATGCATAAATACATACATACAGACACATACATACATACATACATACATACATACATACATACATACATACATACATACATACATACATACATACATACATACATACATACATACATACATACATACATACATACATACATACATACATACATACATACATACATACATACATACATACATACATACATACATACATACATACATACATACATACATACATACATACATACATACATACATACATACATACATACATACATACATACATACATACATACATACATACATACATACATACATACATACATACATACATACATACATACATACATACATACATACATACATACATACATACATACATACATACATACATACATACATACATACATACATACATACATACATACATACATACATACATACATACATACATACATACATACATACATACATACATACATACATACATACATACATACATACATACATACATACATACATACATACATACATACATACATACATACATACATACATACATACATACATACATACATACATACATACATACATACATACATACATACATACATACATACATACATACATACATACATACATACATACATACATACAACATACATATACGTGTGCATACATACCTACTTATCTGGAAATCTAGATATACCGTACAGTCACGCCTAGGAAATCAAGACAGTATGAAACAGGCCTAACGACTGGACCTTGTTTATCTATAGACTTCCAACGCTTTGCACCCATTTAAGTATTTTTCAGCTGGTCGAGGTACAATTTGGCGTCACCAAGTCACCGTTAGCGCGTATAATAGTATTGGTCCACGAGATAGCTGATTTATCTCTGCTGAATTTCCAGCAATTTAACGGAGTTCCTACGTAGCCTGGAATTTTAAAAGAGTGCGAAAACTAAGACAACCTGCGTTCCACAAGAAGGTCCGATTGTTACAGTACATCAACGAGCAACCGCATAGAGCTTTTACTTCGTAAATTCTATTCTTAATTGATGCCTGCCGACGCTTACCTGACAATGACATAAAAAACCATCCACCCTGGAGGCTTCAATTTAAGATGTATCAACATTGGGTATTTTCGCTGAGCCACACATCAATATTTAGCAGATAAGATGAGCCTTTTCCTACCAGGCACGTATTAGTCATTGCTATCTCCGCGCTAAGAAACATATCGGGACTCCCACTCGTAGGGTGGAACGAGTATTTGTAGCCAGATTTAATTTTCCCTTAGATAGCCTGCCAGCCACAGCAGACGTGCACCTTCCTTCCTGTGGTCTATATTTAGTTGTTTTCCTGACACATGTTTTGCCACCAGAGATAGACGCTCACTATTTGCCAAGAATAACAGGTTTTCTGGAGGCGTCAGAAAACACCTTCCTCCTCCTTTTAGCTACACAAATCTCATCAAGTGCACACGAGAAGCTGGGTGGCCACTATCATTTACTACGCTCACATGCTCCAACGCGATTGGCAGTACTACCTGTAATGTACCGGAGTACATGGCTTGCCAAACTATGCCTAGTGAACTCCAGCCTATCCTTAAGAATTTATAATTAAATTATATCAAGACTCATTTCGCTCACATATTAACATAATAGTAACTATTCTTCATTAAACTCACCACGATCATTCGAGGAAAAAAGTGTGTGTAACCCGCGTTATTAAAATCAAGCATACTAGGGAACAAGTGGTCTTGTAATCCACACAACACGCGCATGCCTGTCTACCTTAAGTTAATGAAACAGCGAATAATCAGCGCATAAATCGGTTTGTCGATGTACTCTGAAGATGACAATAGAATTAAATGAAAATTGGTGGCGTGGACGGTGTTGCTATCTTGATATAAACACTTGTCACATTATGCACATACATTTGTTAAGTATTATACCATGTAGATAAGGCAATTCATCCAGTAGACCGGTTTCGATCTTATTGGGAACTCATAACGTACTATCCAGAATTTGTCACGGACAGGACTCGGACCTGGGCATGTTTGAATCGTAATCCGTTGCTTTAGCCACAAACGCCACAACTAAAAGAAAGGTTAACGAAGAAATATGATTTAGTATAGAACTGAAAGTTGTGTGGAATATACGGCAGGATGGCTCCGTGGTTACGAAATAGGTATGCCCTGGTTCGAGCCCTATGCACGGCAAATTCCTGACAGTACGTGATGAGTTCCCAATAAGGACGAAACCGTTCGCTGGATGAATTGCCTTTTCTAAACTACACAGTGCTTAGTTTATATTGAAAATATATGTACATAATAGGACAGGTTTTTATATCAAGTTCGCAACATGAATTTGAATGGCCATAGAATGTCGAAATGCGTCAATGAGTTTAAATTTCAGTAGTTTTTCTATGTTGTAAGGCTGGTTTAATACGATGAAACTTGTCATCATATTAAGCTAGCGAACTTTCTTTTAAGAAATATTACCACCAAACGCGAAATCATTGATAATACATACCGAAGGAATCCGCGTATACGACCGAACCAATATAGGTGGACACAACAATTGCGACCGGTTAGATTGATGCTTATCTCAAGCTCGCAAACTTAATCCAAATAAAAATTGGTTATAGTTTTGTTGGGTATCCCGATTGGTTGGAATAAAGTAAGTTAATCAAATTGTGGCAAAATCTGTTCTTGAATGCATTTAAATTTTGCAGCATGTATACACGTACCGTTATCGGCACGAACGGAAATCTATAGACAATAGGGACACGAATCACGTAAATTCAGGTACCAAATTAGCTCAAATTTTGAATTTTTTGCTCAGTGCTGTCCTTCTTGATGTGGATTTAAAAGCATTTTTCTTGTGTGGGAAAATTTATAGCACCGGTAGGTCGGTACGATCTTGAATCCTCTATATTTCCAGGTGCACCGAGTATTGGCCTTGATTGATGCGTTCTCACTTGTTGCCTTCTTTTTTAAGCCTTCCATCAGCTGATTGTCTGAAAATGACGTTGGAACAAGATTTTCCACTCTTCTTTTTTCAAACTTGTTCCAGTCATTTTCAGACAAGCAGCTGATGGAAGGCTTAAAAAAGAAGGGACAAGTGAGAACCCATCAATCAAGGCCAATAATCGGTGCACCTGGAAATGTACAGGATTCAAGATTTTACCGACCTACGAGTGCTATCAATTGTCCCGAACAAGAAAAATGCGGTCAAATCCAAATCAACGCATTTATTACACATTAGGTCATGTATGATATTTGCATGCATACAGGCATTAAACTCGAGAGAATTTTTCTGTGAAGATGCTCGAAACACTAGGGACCGTAAATTTAACATGGTTAGATTTGCTCCAGTTAATGTTTGACATCAAGTGTTAAAATCAATGCGAGAAAAATTATACCACAATCAGTCACACGAAATTTAATTTCAAATTCTAGCAATAACGTCTGTTTACCTCCACATCTAATTAGTTTTCATTGCTCCGCAGTTAGGTTCGTCTTTTTTAACGTAACCACGATTTGCTTTCGTGGTTGGTCAATTTGCACTCACATTTCCGAGCACGCGTTGAGTTTGGTTTCGTGGTGGCTTGGTGCTAATTTGTCCTCTCACTCCGCAGGCTTCAACATCACTGGAAATGAATTTCGATCTAATCTTGGTTCCATGGCGTGTCAGTACATCATTTTCTGTACAATCATCACAGTGCACAACTCACTCGTGTGGCTATTAAGATTCTAGCTAATCTAACATCTACCTCAGTATGAAGATGTCAAGAAGCTTTGTATCCCTCCATAAACGAGGAATGAACACTTCTACCTCGGAGATACGACAATGCCACCGTAGAATACTCAAAGTTAACAAATCCCGTATATTCATGCCGGCGATATAATCCCATATACACCGGATACCGACTCTCAATGGCATCGCTTAGCCGATAGCTGTGCATCTCCAGTTGAGAAAAAAAACAGATGGTTTACTATTGCCTAACTTATTCAAAAATATACTGGATAAGCTGGTCATAAACGAAAATGCTTATATTTTAACGTTTTTGGTTAGAGTTATGCAATCGAAGCAGACAAATGATTAATTCAGATACAATTAAAGAATCACTAATTGCGCGGGTGGTGGCCATAATTCATCAAATCAAGTTTGCTAGAATTAAGTAAACACCAATCCCAATGTATTTAACCAGACGTCGAACAGCATAACAAAACTAGCGCCAGTCGCAACGCACTGACGCGTTTCAATCTTCCATGATCATCACACCAGCAAGCTGCTTTCCATATAAATGTATCGCGGTCTGATCCTTACTAGCCAGTTTGCCGTCGTCCTCGGATGATCCTCATGGAAGGTCGATTCGCTTCAATTCGCGCGACTGGCGGTATTTTTGCTATGATGGTCGACGACTGGTTTAATACAATGGGTTTGGTGTTTACTTCAAACTCGCAAACTTGCTACAAAGATTAAAACAAATCGCGTTAGCTGGAACTGAACATTAGCGTTATTTCTGTTAGGTGTTTCTGCTAATCATTGTTCTTATTAGTATAGATTTGCCAACGAATTTGATTGTTCGTTGTATGTTTTCCTCTACCAATACACACAAACTTCAGCCAATTGATGCAACGAGTGATTTGAATGTGTGAGGGCGATAATCTTAGAAGCATTAGACACTTGAACATTTGCAAACATAAATATAAACAAAAAAAGCCACTACACACACTATTGGTATGCATATTGATAGTTAATGAATCTGCACCACTGTTTATCGGAGATTGTCTAGGCCAAATGACCAATAACAACAAAAATCGATACTCGACACGAAACTGTAAATATCCCCATAAGCATAAATACATGAACCGTACTAAAAATATACAAATATAAAAAATTACTTATTTGTTTAATTAATTGGCGCCAACAAAGTATACAATTAAATCTTACTATAGCACCACAAGCATTTACAACGAATTGTATTGTATTATTAGGTTTATATTTATCTTGAAAATGTGGTGGGTTACCTTGAATGATAAGAGTACTGCGCACACTAAAAACAATCTGGCGTGCGAATACGCAATGTCCTCTCATATAATGTCCAAACAAAAGCTTATTTTCTATTCTTTAAATCATGTTTGCGAGCTTGAAGTACACACCAATCCCATTGTATTTAACCAGTCGTCGAACAACATAACAAAACTACCGCCAGCTGCAACTCACTGACACGTTTCGACCTTCCTTGATCATCATCAGAGTACGACGGCAAACTGACTATCGAGGATCAAACCGCATTGAATATATATGGAAATCAAATTTAGATATACGGCTCTCACCTCTAGCAGTCTCGCATACATTGAACTTGACTGGAAATGTCGGCTGCACAATTTCTATACAGTCACGAACATTAACTGTTTGTAGCTTTCGCCACATATACATATATAGGCAAAAAAATTTTACAATAATTGATTGTGCGGGTGCTGGTAAAAATTCTTTAAATCAAGTTTTCGAGCTTATTTTCTATCTTAATAAGAAGTAACTGTTGAAATCTAAATACTGATTTGTACATGTTTAACTATTGAACACAAATCTGCACAATGTGCCATCAGTTCTAGGTATGAGAAACATACCAAAAACGAGTATCATTCTCCTCGGTTTCAATCGTAACTCTAACATTCAGGTGTCATTCACTGAATTTATTTAGCAGTTCTTCTGTGTTCGTACGGTTATCACAGATTAAAAATATATTATCAAAATAATGGTTGTACGCTTTCACTTTACTTAAGGAATTAAACTTATTTCATTCCAAAACGCATATAAGCGTATCGGCAATGATACGAGTCAGAGCGGAATCCATTTAAAGTCTGTATGATTGACCTTTATCTAAATCCCATTGTACTTAAATCTTCGTCGAACAAAATAAGAAAACTACCGCCAGTAGCAACGCACTACGTTGTTTGATGACTGGTTAAATACAATGGGATTGGAGTTTACTTGAAGCACGCAAACTTGATTTAAAGAATTGTTACCACAACCCGCGCAATCAATTATTGTAAAATTGTATTGCCTATATATGTATACGTGGCGAAAGCTACAAACAGTTAATGTTCGTGACTGCATAGAAATTGTGCAGCAGACATTTCCAGTCAAGTTCAATATATACGAGACTACTAGAGATGAGAGCCGCATATCTAACTTTGATTTCCATATATATTCAATGCGGTTTGATCTTTGGTAGTCAGCTTGCCGTCGTACTCTGATGATGATCATGCAAGGTCGAAACGCATCAATGCGTTGCAGCTGGCGGTAGTTTTGTTATGTTGTTCCACGAATGGTTAAATACAATGAGATTGTAGTTTAATTCAAGCTCGCAAACTTGATTTAAAGAATTGTTACCACCACCAGCGCAATCAATTATTGTTTGATTGGCCTTTAATTATGAATTAAATATTTGAACAACATAAATACACTAATCTTTCGGATTTCGTTTCACTCACTTACTACTTCAGTGTTTTGTTGGAATGTAATTTGCATGTTAAATAAATGTGTTAGATTCTGTCTTTTTGTGCAGAATTAATATATATGCAATTGTATATTAGCTGTTGCGCACCTTGTAACATATTAGTTCAAATATGACTCCAAGGATAAACTAAAGACAGCATGAACGGAAGGTATAATCTCATGTCGATATTCATTTCGTGCTTAGAAGACATTAATACGTCCATTACTTACTATATATTTTGGTAAGGATTGTGGGGGAAATTGTTCGGTACAATCTGTTATACGAATATTTAAATCTGCAGTAGTGAAGCTAACTTTATTATTTTCCACATTTTCCCACTTTCCATAATCAAATATATAGTGGGTAAAGGGCGTAATACCGGCTCCAATTGATGAGTCGCCAGAAAGCAAGCAACGAATGTACACGAGATAATACATTCTGTTCTTGCTGTCTTTGGTTTATACCCCTGGACATTTACGAACAATTTTTTACCAGTTCCGCAATACCTAATACACAATTTAATATATATTAAATCTCCTTAAGAGCTGTATATAATTGTTAAATATTTAATTGTATGATGTCATGATTACCGTGAAATACGATAACTGATATCAATCAACACCACATGATATGCATTTTCTGGAGTAACAGGTGTTCATAAATTGTTGTAATTCTCAACTTTGGTGGCTTTTAGCGTACATCGAAATCCATATTGTTGGTACCACGTACCATTTCGGCAACCAGTGTTAGTATCAGGTACCAACACAATAGCCAAGTTTTGGTACCCTTTACAGGCTCATGCCTATATATATATATATATATATATACTATATATATATAAACAACCTTTACAACATGGAATAACATTTATTATATATCTTATTTCACACCAGTATCTACAGCCATTATTACGGATTCGTTAAGTAGTTGTCAGCCAATACCAACTTCTAGCCACATTTATCTTAGCAATCCCTCTTCGGTTTTAAAGAATGGGTGAAACTGGTATGATATATATCTATATATATATATATATATATATATATATATATATATGAGTTGGCTTTGAAATCGCATTGTCGAAGACTTTATATGAAGTTAGCTCCACTATTGCTTGTACAACATTCGTATAGTAGATTGTACCGTCCAATTTTACAACATTCATCACCTAAATATATAGTGGGTAAAGGGCGTAAAACCGGCTCCTGCTGATGAGTCGCCAAGAAACGAATGGGAACGAGATTATACGTTCCGTCTTTGGTTTATCCAAGGTTCGCAACACCTCATACATAAGTTTTGAACTCAATATTTTGCGGTGTGTAAGCATTCAGGTTATCAATGCCGCGTTTTGCGTACGCGGGTAATGGCTGTACACGGGCAGTTACACAAAGATCCGATTTGTCACTATTTCCAATTTTGTTTTGTCTTTGATCGGGTTGACTCATTTTTACTTCAATTGGAAATGCAGTTCTATCACATCTTTGTTTACTGGCGACGTTTCGGTGCCTACTTTCCAGCACCATCATCAGGCAACACAACACTTGTCACAATAGCAGATTTAAGCAAATGTGGTAACCTCGTTCCAAAACCATTCTATTTATATATATTTGACTCAACACTATTTTAATCATAGAATTTGTCTCAGTAACTAAACTCAATATATAACATTTTATAATTAGCAGACCAATCATTACCTCACCTATACCTCATCTCATCTCGTATGCAGAATATTTTAGGGGAGAGAGACAGTATCGAACCTTTTGTTATTTGTTATAACTGTATAGTGTAGAAAAGGAATTCATCCAGTAGACCGGTTTCGTCCTTGTTGAGAACTCATCATGTACTGGCCAGAATTAGCCGCGGATAGGACTCGAACCCAGGTTAGGGCCCAGGTTCGAGTCCTGTCCGCGGCAAATTCTGGCCAGTACATAATGAGTTCCCAATAAGGACTAAACCGGTCTACTGGATGAATTGCCTATTCTACACTATACAATTCTTAGTTTATACTGACATATGTAAGTAATTAATGGGTCAGGTGAATAAATTTCATGACTATGAACTAAAAGATGCCGCGTTCCACCCCTGACTACGGTAGTTGTTGATATCCCTATTGGGTGCCAAATGAGGAAAAACCCTAACTAGTAGACGAGTTGCAGTTGCTATTAAATACCACACTTTGTTTACAGTGATAAAAAAAAGGTTAAACAAAATCCTACAAAATTACCTAAATTAAATGTAGATGTAGGGGCAAAATAGTCATACAAAAATTTACTACACGAGATGCTTGATGTATTACGAATATTTTTAAACTACGATTAGTGGAAAATATTTATGAAATAGAGGATACAATAATGCGTAGATGTAGCACGGAAATAGAAAAATCAAATCATGGTGGGTTATCTTTGTAAACTGAAGAGAAACAATAATATATATATATGCACACACACCAATGCATGAACAACATAAATTTTCTTACCGAGATTGGGAGAGACGCAGTTGAACAAACTGCCGGCCAGGCACGTAAACCCAGAACTTGGCATTTGTCAAGTGATTGCCCTAGACAAATATCAGACAAGCATAAATCAAAATAAAGAAAAAGGCCATTAGTGAGTCATTAGGCAAACGGGCGATAACACGTTGAAGGCTAGCAAGTGCAGCATAGCGGAATATGTTTTGCGCACAAGCCAGGTAATGTCTGCAGAACTGATGTCAATGATCAGCGATTGATTGAAGGATCGAGGATAGTTCGAGTAAGACTGATTGACATAAAATTCCCATAAAAAAGTGCGAATTTTGCGTTGAGGCGTATATGAGAGAATGGGTGAAAGGGTAATAAGCTTTTTTTAACAAAAATTAAGCAATTCAGGATTCGGTCAATGACAATTTTTGCGCCACTCAACTACGCTAAAAAGTAAACGAGAAAGTGCTTCAGCAACCAACTTAGTAAAATTTCACAGTTTATTGAAACACAGATAATTGATTAACGAAATAAAACAGCATGATATATAAGATGGATAGATAGATATATAGATAGAGTAATAAATAAATGGGCAGATATTTAGTAAGAGAGTCAGTCAGTCATTTATCTAGTTAGTTAGTCAGTAATTTATTTAGTTAATTAATCAGTCGACAAGTCAATTTTTGATCTTGAAACCAATTAGTTTGAAAATAAATCAAATGCGAGTCACAAATATAATAAATATATATATAATAATAATAATAATAAATATATATAATATACCTTGGTAAGATAGAACGAATGAAAAGTAGCACAAATGACGACAGAATAGCACCAAAATTGATTGGACTTTAAATTAAAATTAACCAAGTATAATACAAAGAAATTGAAGTGTATGTCGGTTGATTCAGTAGACAAAATATTTTGTCAGTTCAGCCTTTTCGCAATAGAATAGGCGATAGGCTGAGTGTTAGTTGGCTGAAGCAGTTAGTCTGAAACTAACCCGTACAGTTTAGCCTGAGAATGATTGAACGAATAGGCGTACACAAAATGAGTCATGTTGTTTGTTGATTAGGCGCATAGGTGGTGCAAATTGAGACACACGAAACTTGAAATGTGCAAAAAGAAAAGTGGAATGTTATTTCGAGCAATTCAACGTTCTGCCTTCCATCACGTCAACACAACAGTCATGTTCACTGATTTCAACAAGCTAGAACTAACTGACACTACTGACAAACGGGGGTATGTAAAATTATAGTAGTATTTGGTAATTGTCAGCTGAAATTTTAATAAAACATTTATTACATCAAGTTTTCGCATTATCATCATCATCATCATCATCCTCATCATCATCATCATCCTCCTCCTCAACATCATCATCATTATCATAATCATCATCCTCATCATTATCATCATCCTCATCATCATCATCCTCACCATCATCATCATCATCATCATCATCATCATCATCATCCTCATCATCATCATCATCATCCTCCTCCTCCTCATCATCATCATCATCATCATAATCATCACCAGCATCATTATCATCATCATCATCCTCATCATCATCATCATCCTCATCATCATCATCGTCATCATCATCATCACCATCATCATCATCATCCTCATCATCCTCATCATCCTCATCATTATCATCATCATCATCATTATCATCATCCTCATCATCATAATCATCATCATCATCATCATCATAATCATCATAATCATCCTCATCATAATCATCACCCTCATCATAATCATCCTCATCATTACCATCATCCTAATCATCATCATCATCCTCATCATCATAATCATCATCATCCTCATCATCCTCATCATCATCATCATTATCATCATCCTCATCATCATCATCATCATTATCATCATCCTCATCATCATCATCATCATCATCATCATCGTCGTCGTCATCATCATCGCATTCATCACGGACAACGATACAAAATGCTTTACTGCCATTTTATCATTAAAATAAAATATAGTAAAACTAACATCATCTACACGTGTATATATATATATATATAGGCAATACAATTAAACATTAATTGATTGCACGAGTATTGGCAACAATTATTTAAATCAAGATTGTGAGCTTGAAGTAAACATCAGTCCCATTATATTTAACCAGGCGTCGAACAACATAGCATGCGACTGGCGGTAGTTTCGCAATGTCGTTCGACGACTGGTTAAATAAAATGAGATTTAAATAATCATCTACACGTACTTTGTCTAACCTGATCTGCCGTGGCCCTAATCAGAGTACAATCAAATGATAATCATCATCATAATCATCATCATCATCATTATCATCACCATCATCATCCTCATCATTATCATCATCATCATAATAATAATAATAATCATCCTCATCATAATCATCATCCTAATCATCATCATCCTCATCATTATCTCTCTCTTGCTCTCTCTCTCTCTCTCTCTCTATATATATATATATATATATATATATATATATATATATATATATATATATAGCTGTTGAGTGTTTTCATGTGCTCCATGCATAAGCATATATAGAGTTTAGTTATTAAGACAAATTCTTTGTTTAAAATCATTCGTAAGCTAAAAAAAACTAAAATATAAATATAACTGTTTCTGAACGAGGTTACCACGTTTGCTTCAATCTGCTATCGTGAGAATCTTCCTGTGTACGTGTGATTGGAGGCCTGAGGATTGTTTTGGAAAAACCAAACCGAAACGTCGCCAGTCAACGAAGATTAAATTGGACCACATTTCCAGTTGTTAGTATGAACGATGTTGACGGAACGAATCGGCTCCAGCCTGAATGAAGACGATACGAATGCGTACTTGTAAATTGGGTTCAATCGGATGCTTGCCAAACTGATATTGCAAAGCGACAACCCGTGTACTCAAATCGCGGAGATTCAACAAGCTTCAGATTGATACTGTTTGTTGCGGAGAGCTAATATATATGCAAGTATGCATTAGGTGTTGCGAATCTAGTAACAAATTAGTTCAGTTGTGACCAGAAGTGTAAACCAAAGACAGAATGATTAAACTCTCCGTTCATGTTGTCTTTGGTTTATCCTTCTGGTCACAACTGAATTAATTTGTTACTAGGTGCGCGACACCTAATACATACAAGCTTCAGATTGTTTATCCACAGTCCAGACTGTCGACTAAAACACATTAACATCTCTAATCCACGGTTATACCATAAGCAAACTTTAGTTTTAGTAGAAGCATCCATAAAAAGGGCTATAGTGGGGTATTTTGATTCACATATTCAGTAATTACAATTGAACGTCTGGAGAAAAATTAAAAAAAGAAGGAAATGAGCCTAAGTTACGTTGAGGGCATTTCCCAGGTCCTCAAAATTAGGTAGCATTCACGAACATTACTATGAGTAAGAACCGCCTCTGTTGACTACAATCTCGTCAGAAAGCTATATATGACTAAGTAAGACGACCGTCAGTCCCACGTTCTAACGCGTTTAGATCTCTTGATATTACCAAAATACGACGTGAATCAGATTGTTCATATAAACTATTCTGAACAGCTTATCTGCAGCACATGTTCTTTTTTCGCATTAAAGTTTTAAAATCTACAATCCATTTTGTAATAATTTAAGAACACAGAGATTGACAAGTCCACGTGGGCAAAATTCAATAAACGCAAAACACTAGATTTGGGGCAAGCATCAAATAGTTTTGGCGATGACATAACACGAACGTAAGCAAGTACTTATTCCAGAAGATTGCACAGAACAGGAAAAAAACAATCGCGAGGTCAGCAATACAACTTACTCGGACGGCCGAGGAAAGCAGCTAAATCTGTACATTGCCACCAAGACTTATTGATAATGTCTGATATATAGGATCTGAACGTGAAAAAGGTGTTGCATCTAGCCCAGCTGAGCGGAAGTAACCGAACAACACACGGTAACAATGGCACATAGATCGCCTAACAAAACGTACGCTAGGTCAAAAAACCGTAAAGGAAAATAATTCTTAAAAAAATATTCTGAAACGAAAGGAAAGAAAAAGGGTAGCATTCATTGCAGAATACTATAAACACAAATAACATTATTCGACTGATATTAGCTATTAGTGTGCATGTGCATTTGGGTAGTCATCCAGCATACGTCCATGAGAACAGTTAATTGTTTTGCATCTGTAAAAGTAGCTTGCTATATTCCTGCAGTTGTGGACATCCCGAAAGTCGCTGGTAGCTACACCATTACCACCATTTGTAAAGTCTCCTGTGACCCTACCTATATGTTTGCTGACACGACGGGGAGCAGAATTGACGTGACTCTCAAAAGAGTAGTGGGCGGTCCTCGTGATTTTCTTTTGACGACCCGTTTCAAAAACGCACCAAAAAAACAACTGAAGAAGACTAAACTACTCTCAGATCCATATCTACACGAAGGACACGAGTCAGCTGACAAGAAGTGAACGCTGGTAGGCCGATAATGCCAATTCATTGCATCAATATCCTCAACCAGTTCAAGTCATCGAAGAAACGCAAACAAATAACCTCAAAATGTGATATCATATAACCGAAAAATTGTGTGTAATATGCGGCAGCGTTGTTTAGTGGTTCGAGCAACGGATTCCGTAGCAGATGTAGCAGAATTCGAGTCCTGTTCGCGGCAAAACCTGGACAGTACGCGATGAGTTCTCCATAAGGACGAAACCGGTCTACTGGACGAAATGTATCGTCCTATTACCCCACATTCCTCATCCAAATATACAGTGGTTAAAGAGCGTAATATCGGCTCCTACTGATGAGTCGCCAGTAAGCACGAAAAAAATGTGCATGAGATTATACTTTCCGTTCTTGCTGTCTTTGGTTTATCCTTCGGGTCACAACTGAACTAATATGTTACTATACCCGCAACACCTAATACATACTTGCATATATATTAGGTCTCCGCAACAAACGGTATTTAACTGTTATATATTGAATTAAATGATGTCATGCTTACAGCGAAATGTTATAACTGAAATCGATCTTGGCCAGAAAGTACGGATTTACTGGAGTAAGAGGTGACCTATAGCATGTATTGATATCCATCATGTTGGTACCATGTACCGACTCGGCAACCATGTACCTTTTCGGTACTATAATGTTGGTATCGGTTACTAACACAATAGCCATAGTGTTAGTATCCTTTAAAGGCTCGAAATATATATTATATTGAATGAGTTAGCGCTGAAGTCGCATTTTCGAGATTTTATATGATGTTAGCTTCACTAATGCAGTCTTACACATTCGTCAAAGAGATCGTACCGTCCTATTTTCCAACAATCCTCACCCAAATGTATAATGGGTAACGGGCGTAATACCGGCTTCAACCGATGAGTCGCCAGTAAGCACGAAACGAATGTGCATGAGATTATACATTCCCTTCATGTTGGTCATAATTGAAATAATTTGTTACTAGGTTCGCAACACCTAATACATGCTTGCATATATATTAGTTCTCCGCAACAAACAGTATTTAAATGGACGAATTGCCTTTTCTACATTATAAAATGCTTAGTTTATACTGATAAATGTATGTTCATAGTGGGACAGGTCTTTGTATCAAGATCGCAACCTTGATTATAATTATTGTTATCACCGCCCGCACAACCAATGTTCATTTTATTATATAAATGTTCAATCTAATACCACTTCCCCATGTAGAGTAGTGTCTGTTCAATAATGAAAGACGGGATGGTTAGATGAAACTTTAGGTGTAAATGTATGCTATATAGGTTCTACCTAAAGGAAAGGCAATCTAAGAAGCATTATTCAGTATATAACTGAAAATGACTTGTATTATGAGGCAAGGTGGCTCAGTGGATAGAGTAACAGATTCCGAAGTAGACTTGTTCAGGTTCGAGCCCTGTCCGCGGCAAATCCTGGACAGTTCCCAATAAGGACAAAATCGGCCTACTTAATGAATTGCCTTTTCTACAATTCTTAGTTTATACTGACAAGTGTATTTATATAATTGGACAGGTTTTTATATAAAGATCGCAACCATGAGTTGAAATAAATGAGACAAAGCACAAGATGGTAAATACAATCCTTCCATTGGACCATGTACTCCTTCCTTCGGACAAATCACATCACTAGCTATATCATAACGCAGGACTCGAATAAACGACCTTGTAAAGCATAAATATAAGACAAAAAATCCAAGGACCCAAGCATAAAAAATATTTACGCTACAGACCGCATTTTCTCTGAGGAGCTTACCACACCCTGTTCTAGTATAGTTTCCAAAAGTTATACAATGCTTAGGGTGGAGTCAAGTTAAGGACAATGGCGTAATTTAAGCCCATGTGGAATGCGTATCCAGCAGTCATGGACAATCAGCTTCTGGCTTGCGTGGGACAGACCAACTTTCATTGGCAGAACAAAAAGCAAAATTTATTACTAGCACCTTAAAACTAGAAGCTCAGGGAACGTAGCGCTTCTCAGCTTTTCGTGGCAAACCACTCTAGAAAACCCTAAATATAAATCCTCCACTGCCCGGTGAGCATAAGCCAAGGTGGAACAGAATTCTGGAGAAGAACTTAAGAGTAAACAAACAATTGGCGGAAAGCCTAAAGGTTAGAAGTTCAATTTAGAGTAAAGATTGATGTGATTGTGGAAAAAATTCTGTGAACCTTTCTCATGAAACGGCGTTGTTCTGGTCATAAGTATACAATAATGGTTCATGGGAATCGGTCACATTTACTAGCTTATGCTAGCCAAAGCATTCGACATTCTATAACAAGGTTTGACTGTGACAGCACGTCAGACAGCGTTGGTATGGAATAGGTCTGCTCTTAACGTTTGCTCTTGATTAAAGTCTCTTGACGCTGGGTTGGCATTGACCTGAACAAGACCGAGCGAATAATTCGATTAAAAGAGCTCCCTAGGCGCTATCAGCTATAATTTGTCAGGTTCTAAATCTCACAGCAAAAGGAGGGCCAACAATAGACTAGACTTGAAGCCCTTGAGCTATGTTGTTAGTGAAATAGACAGGCTATTCAAGAGTGGTTTGCACGATATCCCATGATAGCAGATGAAAATTTTATTTGTTTGAAAATCTCGACAGAAGCTGATTTTTCGAGCATCATCAGAGATTATGCATAAAAGAAATCCTCGACATTTGGCAGTAGGGCGTCAGTTAGCACAATCTGAGTCGTACGATCACAAGTCGCCATAACGACCGCTTTTAATGCGTTTAGCTTCAGACAGTGTTCCATTGAAAACTTCCTAAGCAAAATGAAAAGTTCGTCGAAAGTAGTCCGCAACATCAATGTACTCGAGGTCAAAGAACCGACAATACCACCGATTACTACTTCGGGGAGCGACGCGATGACCTCAGCAGAGGCAGAATCAATAACATTATTAAACTGGGTTACTTCAAAGACACAGCCATGCCGAACGCTGGAGCCAAGCACAAAACTTTCGGAGATACTTAGTAATTATAATATAAGCAGATGTGTCATTGAAACAGGCCTGGAGAAATAGAACAACATCGGCCGCCACGCCGTCATTAAGCAGAGCTCACCATAAACGTTTACACGAGGCAGAAACAAAAGTGGGCTTCAGTCTAGGAAAGCAACAGTGGTGGGCCTCCGATACCGGTGAAGCCACGCAAGAATGCGGCGGTGTGTATGAGGTTAACCTATGATCTCCATTCCAGGGCGAAATTCTGTTTTTAGCTCATCCTTCTCAGGATAATAGCAGTGAACAGTTTCGATACAACACAGGGAAAACCGACATCACCGTAGATGGCAGGAATGCGAATGTTACCATTACCTGGACGGCACCTCAGCAGCAGTCTTCCACTCGCTTCGGACAGATTTCTCGCTCCAGACTGCGCTAACGAGGTTATATAGACGCTTCCGAATCGCTATTCTATCGAACTTTGGTAAAATCAGGAAAACGTCGACTCAGACGGCTTCGCGGTTCTTCACAGTAGCCATAGTTTTTGTACAACTAACGGTCTTCGTATGTATATTATATATGGTGAGTTGGGTTTGAAGTACTATTGATGAAGAGTTTATATGAAATTAACTCAACTAATTCAACTAATTTGTATTTGAGATTGTACCGTCCAATTTTCCCACATTCCTCACCCAAATATATAGTAATTAAAATACGTAGTAACGGCTCCAGCTGATGAGTCTCCAGTAAGCCCGAAACCAAAGTACACATTGTAACAACAATATAATTGAACATATATATTAGATCTCTGCAACACAGAGTATCTGACTATTATACATTTAATTGAATGAGGTCATGATTTCCGAGCAAAGTGATAATTCATACCCATCAAGGCCGGAGTGCATGGATTTTGTGGAGCAACAGGTGCTCAGAAGTAGTTTCAATTCTCAATTTTGGTGAACTTTAGCATACCTCGAAATCCTTTGTGTAAGTACCATGTAGCGGCTCGCCAATCATAGTATTGGTCCACTTTAGAGGCACGGTATCTAAGATAAATAGTGAGTTGGCTTTAAATTTATATTGCCTACAACTTTCTATGAAAATATCTCCAGTACTGCTTGAATTTGCATTAGTATATGATAGTTCATTGTTTAATAGTCCCTAATTTCTTGACCAAATATATAGCAGGATTGAAAGATGTTTTGGAACCAACTGATAAGTCGCCAGTATGCACGAAACACACATATACACACATAGAAACATAAATAATTACATACACATATACATAAATGCATATAATTACACACAAATATCCACACATACATACATACATACATACATACATACATACATACATACATACATACATACATACATACATACATACATACATACATACATACATACATACATACATACATACATACATACATACATACATACATACATACATACATACATACATACATACATACATACATACATACATACATACATACATACATACATACATACATACATGCATGCATACATACATACATACATACATACATACATACATACATACATACATACATACATACATACATACATACATACATACATACATACATACATACATACATACATACATACATACATACATACATACATACATACATACATACATACATACATACATACATACATACATACATACATACATACATACATACATACATACATACATACATACATACATACATACATACATACATACATACATACATACATACATACATACATACATACATACAACATATATACAAAAACACAAGCATATACACACATACATACATGTATACAATTAATATCTAAACACATTATTACTTTTTCCATTGTCATATAACCATAATATGTTAAACAAGCAAACAGGACAAATTTTGTAGATGAAGACAAAAATAATACTTTAGGCACAATTTTTAGTGGGATTTATAAGAGCGAGAGAAATAGAAAGAGATTACCTAGTCACTAAGTATATTAATCTAAATAACACACAGAAGTGAGGCAAAACAACCTGTACAAAACACCATTAAGTTCAAGTCAGCATTAAGGAAAGACAACATCAACAATACACGTACATACATACCTAAACACACAAATACATACATACATACACACATGCAACAACGTTAATGCGTCTGACAGAAGCCGATCCTTCCAGCGTCAACAGAGAACCAAAGTTAAAGAATTCCTTTATCCCTGTCAATAGGTCGCTGTTCAGAACAGATCTTCGCTTTGAGATAAAAATTGGCTCGAATAGCTGATTTCTAGGAATTTAGCTTCAGAATACAGATCGCTTTAATCAGTTTTGAGACCATAAACTAGATGTGAAAACTGCATTCCAACTGTACCACCAGAGCTGGTGGTAAAGTTTCCTTTAGGCTTTATCATTCCGTTAATCGGAAAAGAAATTTCTGGGGCTACGAGATGAAAACTGTTAACCCAAAAGCCAAAGAACTTACGTTTCTTCGAAGTGTTGATGTGTTGAATAAGTGATGCGACTTTCTAATCTGCGATGGAAACATGACCGAGAACGGAGTCGGTAAGGAGGCTAAATAGTTATGATGAGTTCGTATTTGATCATTGATAACCGAATCTGTTTTAAAATGAAACGCAAAAATAATACGCATTTTTTCTTAATTAATTGCAAAATTATAACACGTAATTTTATAGGCAGTAAGAAACCGAATACGAAAGATGAATTTATTTAAAAATTGACAAACATGTATTAGAAGAAGATACAACCGAGATGATTAGATGAAATGCCGCATACCTCTGGCAATCTCACATAATGTGCATGCCAGTGAAAGGTCGATTTAACCACCTCTGTGCTGTCAAGGCAACAAACTTATTTGCAGAATACACTGCATTATAAAACGAAATTCTATTAATCACTCGTTGATTACGTGGGAGAGCGCAAAACAATATTTGTTTAAAATCTGCTCTCGAATTACCGTTAGTTTCACGTACTATCCTCATAATTGATGGTCATAACACGAAGGACAGTTGAATATCGTGGATGTGATCGATATGCGTATATAGCGTTCTGATAGGCTAAGATGTAACTCTCAACGCTGAACATTTCTCCGTTATACCCTGATGATAACCAAAGAACCTCGAAATACGTAAGTGATCAACTAACGCTAGTGTTCTTATTCCAAGATTGGTTAAAATGTTACTAGTTTACTTTAAATCTGAAGACTTAATTTAAACAATTAGGAAATTTTTTTAAATGAATGACAAATTATAAAAATGGATGCAGGTATGTATTGGGTGTTGCGAACCTAGTAACAAATTAGTTCACTTTTGACCAGATGGATAAACCAAAAACAGCATTAACGGGAAGTATAATCTCGCGCACATTAATTTCGTGATTATTGGCGACTCATCAGTAGGAGCCGATATTACGCCCTTTAACCACTATATATTTGGGTAAAGAATGTGGAATAAAAGGACAATAATATCTCCTAGACGAATGTGTAAACCTGCAATAGTGAAGCTAACATCATATAAAGTCTACAACAATGCGACTTCAAGGCTAACTCACACTATATAATATATATATATATATATATATATATATATATATATATTTCTAATTAGGAAGAAAAAACACATTAATAACAAAGTGGATAAAGGCCATTTATTTCGTGAATACTAATCATCGCTATACAATCATTCATTTATATACATTCTGGGTTTTCAAATGATTATGCAAGTGGTAACAGATCTGACTCGCTTTTACTTCTGTTTCTTGTTTTGGCTGATTGGTAAGTGTGTATGCGTTTATGTTTGTGTGTGTGTGTGTGTGTGCGCGCGCGGTTCGCATGTAAAGGTCATTCTTGCTGTATTGCAAAGTGATGTCTGAGATCTTGTCATTATTATTTTGATGGCTTGAGAATTAACCATTTGTGCGCATTGTTCGCTGTTACATGTACGAGTGCTATTTTCCCAGTGTAGTTGATCGTTTCACCTTGTTGCACATGGTAACAGCGCCAGTGTGGATTGCAGTGTTGAACGCTCATATTGTTTTGAAACTTCTGTCACCGTATGCGCCCCTGTTATTTCCTCTTCAGTTTGTTGAAAATCCGATTGTAAGTTTGTTGATTCTAGTCGAGGGCTAGTTTGGTCTTGCCTGGATACTAGTAAATTGTTGTTGAATCTTGTTATTCTTGGACAGTCGATTAGAATATCATCTTAATGAAACTTTTAAATATTAAGGTCAGGTGCTTGTTGTTTTATATAAAGGGTTTCATAACTAAATAATAAGTTTTCTGATTTTGTCAGTAACCGATACCAACATTATAGTACCGAAAAGGTACATGGTACTAACACTATGGTTTCCGAGTCGCCAGTAAGCACGAAATGAATGCCCATGAGATTATACATTCCGTTCATGCTGTATTTGGTTTATTCTTCTGGTCACAACTAAACCAATTTGTTACTAGGTTCGCAACACCTAATACATACCTGCATATATATTATTTCTCCGCAAAGAAACAGTATTTAACTATAACAATGGCTGGTTCAAAATTTCGTTCTGTGTTGTGGCTAACACAGACTGAGTTCCAGTTGTTTTGTTCGTTGTAAATGTTTAGGATTCAATTACCGTTATCCTTCGTCGGTCCATTGTACATCAAGTGCTAAAAAAGTACAGCCGAAACTGAGCCTGTGTTAATCATAACATATCAGGTAAGAATGAAGATGTTCACTTGTTCCCCGTGTTGCGGAACACAACTATTATGTTCACCGAACTCATTTTTACCTTGAATATTTCCTGATCCGACTCCGGATCCCATTGTCTACGGTAAGCTCGTCGCACTAAAAAAATGAACAATTACTAATCAAGATAGTAAATTGCGTTCCAACGGCTTCATTTATAATTATTTAAATCAGAGTTGCGATCTTGATTTAAACAATTGAGCCATTATGAGCATATATTTGCCAAGCATTGTAGAACGTAGTTCATTCAGAAGACCGGTTTCGTCCTGTCTAGAATTTTCCGCGCACATGGATTGAACCTGAGCACGATATCTTCGGAACCCGGTGCTCTAACCACTGAACCACTCTGCTGCTTACTACACACAATTTTAAATTATATACTAACTAATTGTTCTTGGTTAGAGTTTTCTTCAGGTGGAGCCTATATAGCATACCTACAGACCTTAAGTTCCAACTAACCATTCTCAATCTATTAATATTGAACAGACACCACGCTACATGAGGAAATGGTATTGGAATGAACAGTTATATAATCAAATAAACTTTGGTTGCGCGGGCGGTGATAACAATTATTTCGTCCTTATTAAGAAGTCATCACGTACTGTCCAGAAATTTCCGCGGACAGGCTCGAACCTGGGCACGTCCGACTCGGAATCTGTTTGCTCTAACCACATGTATGCTTACAGGAAGATGCCTTAACCATAACTGAATTTTCACTAGATAGTTGCGTGTAATGTGTGCGTGCACTGCCTGCAGATGTTGCCAATGCATGTGAGATTACAGCTATTTCATAACAAAATATGACTATTCACACCATGCACGTTTGTCTGTGTACCATTAGAACAGTGACGCAACCAGTTAAACAAAATTAACTGCACGTGTACGTTTATTAAAGTGAAACTATGGTGATGGATGCAAATTCCTCTTTTCATATGTCAGGTTGATTTCATAACACTTACATTGTTCAATGAAGGAGTTACGAGTGACGTCCAATGTAGGGAAAGAGGCGAGGTAAAGTGAATCCATCGTTTGCAAAATCCCCTCAGGGCAAAATTTCAAGAGTTATAGGCAACACAGTTTAACAATAACTGATTGCGCGGGTGGTGGTAACAATTCTTTAAATCAAGTTTGCGAGCTTGAAGTAAACGGCAATCCCATTGTATTTAACCAGTCGTCGAACAACATAACAAAACTACCGCCAGCCACAACGCACTGACGCGTTTCGACCTTCCATGATCATCATCAGAGTACGACGGCAAACTGACTATCGAGGATCAAACCGCATTGCATATATATGGAAAGCGAAATTAGATATGCAGCTCTCAGTCAAGTTCAATGTATGCGAGACTGCTAGAGGTGAGGCCCGCATATCTAAATTTGATTTTCATATATATTCAATGCGGTTTGATCCTCGATAGTCAGTTTGACGTCGTACTCTGATGATGATCATGGAAGAGTATCAGCTGCGTCGAATGCGTTGCGTCTGCAGCAGTAGTTTTTGTTATGTTGTTCGACGACTGGTTAAATACAATAGGATTGGTGTTTACTTCAAGCTTGCAAACTTGATTTAAAGAATGTCAAGAGTTGGTAAAACATTGCGTTTCATTATGATAACGAGTTCAAATAAACAAAGTTAGAATAGAAATATGCAAATTGACTACTGAAAGAATGAATGTAGTAATATCGTAAACAAAAGATGCTATTTAATGTAAAGGTGCTAATCTATATAGTGTACTCAAATTAAGAGATACAGCAAGGTAACAAACAGTAAAGGCTGATATTATTAGATAATCCTAAAATTAGGTAAGAAATCGGCAAGTATTCTTCCACACCATCTGTAAGTTAATCGTAATCCAACGTTCTTACACACTTGACCGAGTTTCCTATTAGTGCAACCTTCGCTTATAAAACCATTATTTATTGCAGTATTCCAGATCCACCATAGTGAATTTTCAACGTTGTTTCAGTACTTATGTTACCTCTTGATTTAATTAGATTAAATTCTTTAATCAATTTCGACCAAATATTGATACTTGTCTGCATCCATCCCAGTTAATTGAATGACCCATCTCTACGGCATGATATGCAAGATCTCATTTGCGAACATGTGCGTATTTGCAAACAGTTCATGTTTCCCTCTTCTTGCCTTAATTGGGCGCAATTTCACTCACATAAATGAGGTTATATTTCTAACATACAATTTTATACATTAAAGATTTGACTTACAGTTCAATATTCATATTTTAGTTGAGAGGATTAGAGTCTAGGGTAAGTGAATGCTTCTAAACCGTTCGTATGTTGTATTCCCATGCTATTAAACAATAATTGATTGCACGGGTGGTGGTAAAAATTCTTTTAAATCAAGTTTGCGAGCTACAAATAAACACCAATCCCATTGTTTTTAACCACTCGTCGTTGCGGCTGGCGGTAGTCTTGTTATGTTGTTCGACGACTGGTTAAAAACAATTGGATTGGTGTTTACTTCAAGCTCGCAAACTTGATTTAAAAGTATTCCAATGCTACCTTCGTTATTTTCCTGCTTAGTTTGAGTAAGGTAATACCATGATCTTTCTATCCTCAATTGCTCTTTCTAACTCCATGTACTTCACATTATGATTAAATGTACTTGTTATTGATCGGCTCTGCTCTCATTTACTTGAAAGGATTTTCAAAAGGAGAGCATAATTCTCGTAGTCAACCTGTTGTATGTATGTCAGTTTCACGCTCCTAATTGTCAGTACTTTAAATTATGCACGGATAATTTTATTTGAAATTAATAAGGTGGTCCGAGTAAGTATCCTTCCTATAAAAATCTTTTTCTAATTTTTTATTATTTTTTTATTAATTTAACAACAAAAAATGGCAATTCGCTATATTATTACTTTTTAGTGGTAAATTTGTGTTAATTCGCTTTATTGGCTAAGTTTAAGAAATTTATCATTTCATCCTACTTTTTATTTCAAAACAATAATGTTTTCCAGGAATCTTAGACATACATTGGGCTTTAGCTGCGCTGTATCTAATGGGTATTTCTTCATTTATTGCATTCGAATATTTATCATCAGAACTGATAATGGTTTATTATAATCAAGGTTGCGGTCTTGATATAAACACCTGACCCATTAATTACTTACATATGTCAGTATAAACTAAGAATTGTATAGTGTAGAAAAGGCAATTCATCCAGTAGACCGGTTTCGTCCTTATTGGGAACTCATCATGTACTGGCCAGAATTTGCCGCGGACGGGACTCGAACCTGGGCACGTCTGCTTCGGAATCTGGTGCTCTAACCACTGAGCCATCCTGCCGCACCAGCGGTTAGAGCACCAAGGTTACTCCGCAGCAAATTGTAATTTATGGATTTAATAGGACGGAAACCAATCTATGTAGATTGCCTCTTCTATATACATTCTTAGTTCATACGATAACGTAAGGTAATGGGTAGGTGTTCTTTTCTGTGATTATAACGCTAATTGTTATCACCACCCGCGCAACCAATGTTCGTTTGATAATGGTTTCCCTTTGGATAGCTTTAAAATAGCTTATAAAATTCATTCCTACATACAAAGTAGAAGCCAAGCATTTGTTCATCATCTACATAGTATTTCTCAATAAAATTTAAATTTCTCCTAATAGTACTGTGTGATCTACCAGACAACGCCGAAAATATTCCACTGCTTTGGATACTGTTATGTTTGTGTACATTGATACCACATCTAAGCATGCCAAATTAGCGTTTCCCTTTAATTCATAGATATCTACAATCTCAAACAAATATTATGTAGTCATCAATGTATAGTCTAAGAAGAACGAATATTTCCTCATTCTGTGACATAGAGACTTGAATATATTTAATTTTGTGGAATGTTGGACATTAACAATAATTCTGAAAGGGTTGCATAGTTTATGCAACTTTACTATACCATATACTCCGGGCGCGATTGTATTTATTTGTACAAGAGGGTTACCAGGTGCTCGATCCAATTCCTCATTAGCATTAATATTATTTATCACTTATCGGTATGCTTTTCATTTATTTTACTGTATACCTCCAGATTATTCAGTTGTCCACACATATTATCATTATAGTCAGATTGAATCATCGGAATCGTCGCTCCTCCATTATCAACTATCAATCATATCAGATCTTTTGTTATAAACTCTTTTCCGCGACTTTTAACTCTTTAGTTGGTTTTATATTACTCCTCTTCGAGCATTAGCATAATTTTGGCTGCCTTTTCAAGCTTAACCTTATCTTTATCTGAGAGGAATGGTGTTGTTTTAATGGCCTCAGCAATTGCCCCAATGCTCGGTGATTCCTGAAGCTGAATAGTTGTGTTCAGACTAGTATGAAGCATTCTCATTAAACAGTATTTTACAAAGATTTATCAGTCTTTATACGAGAGGATTTTTGCTGTTTTAACAACCTTTACGACCAAAATTCTCGGTGTGCAAAAATGACATTAACATATATCTTATTTTAGTTGCTCCAAAATCAGCTCAAATTTGCGTTTCTCTATGTGATGCACCAATGTATTCATATTTTAAATTATGTTCGTCTTTAGGAGATATACCTTTGGCATTAATATGAGGCTTAAAATGAGATTTAATGATGAAGTTTAATTTTTTTAAAATTTATTAAATATAAAATATCTTAAATATATTATAATGAAGAAAAAATATCCGCTTGTCTTACGGATTGTTCCTTGATGTGATAATATCTGTTGTTCAGCTTCACTGACTTGAGACAGTACTTTTTACCTAAATATTGGTCAAAAGATTTTTTGTGTGTAAAGGAATTGATTAATTACCTGGTTCCTGTTTTGCGAAATAAGGTTTTTTTAAGTCCACTGTCCTCATTTTTACCCCAACTATGAGCTTACCGTTAACAAATGCGTCCAGCAGCAAAACCCAGAATTATTCGCAGTAAAAATAAAGGACAGTTGACGTAAAAACATAGTTTCGCAAAACAAGAATCAGGTAATTAATCAATTCTATATCGCGCAAAATGTTTTTTAAACAATATTTAGGCACAAAACACTTTATCAAGACAGTGAAGTTGAACATCACAAGTTATCGCATCAGCAAACCATTAGCAATTACTATTAAGTCAAGTGGTACATTTAGTTTTAAATGCACCATTTATACCTACTGGTATGTCTCTCAACCCTAACTCACATTTAGCCATATAAGTGTGTGTAATGTATGCGCGTGTATTTTCGTGAATGAGTATTCGCGTATACGCATGTCCAAGTTAAATTAAAGTTATCTAATAACACCTAATGACACTTCACTAGATAAGCGTAAACCCTGACTGTGGATGTGTGCGCGTGTTTGTTTATACTGAGAAGTAATCAGTTAAAAACTATTAACTTAAATTGCTCGTTAATATAAGTGAAACTACTGCTGATTAATGTCAGTTGCTCATTGCACACGTCAAGCCTATTTTTTAACACATATTTTCTTAATTGAAGTATTTACGAGTGGCATCCAGGTGAGGAAGGCGGTAGGATAATTTGAATACACCAATCTTAAATTATTTTCACGGTAAACGATTAAGAGATAGTCAAATAATAATTTTCATTAAGATAAGAAGTTAAAATGTAAGGAGGGCGATAAAAAAGTTCAAAAATTGCCTACTTAAAAGCAATTATAGTAATATTGTAAATAAAATGTGCTTTTAAATGTAGAGATCTACTAAGAAGTGTAATTCCCCATAAGGTGCCTAGCTTATTAGATAAAATGAGGTAATAAGTAATCAAGAATGAAATTACAAGATAATCCTAAACTAGTTAAGTGATATTTAATTAATCATCTCCCACCAACTGTAAGTAAATGGTTCTCCGACGTTCTTATTCTTTTACCTGAGCGGATTTCCGATTCTGATTCGTTCAACCTTCGATTCCTACCGTTATTTAGTGCTGTATTACAAATGAAGCCGTGATATTTCTACGTTTGTTTCACTCATTATGCTATCTCTCAATTTATTTAAATGAACATTGGGTGCGCGGGTGGCGATAACATTTAATTTAATCAAGTTTGCAATTTTGATATGGACACCTGACCCGTTATGAACATACATTTGTCAGTATAAGCTAAGTATTGTATGGTGTGGAAAAGGAAATTCATTTAGGGGACCAGTTTAGTCCTTTTTGGGAACTCATCACGGACGTCCAGCATTTTCCGCGGACGAAATTGCCCAGGTTCGAGCCTTGTCTCTCGATTTGAATTCAAATGGATTTTCAACGCATCGTGTAGATCTATCGCGTCTAAAACCATACCAGTTAATTACTTCCAGTCTCTACTTTGTTACGTGCAAGATTTGATCTAGTAGCATGTCCGTATTTGCATGTGGTTCTATATTCCCCTTTCAAGACCTTAATTAAACGCATGGTTTCATCCGCATACATGAGGTTACAGTCGATACATAGAGTTTAATACACTCCTGATGTGTATAACGGTTCAATTTTCTCCTTTATGATGGGGCGGTTTTTGCCTAGGGTAAGGGTTTGTTTTAAAATCGTACGTATATATTTATTTTTGAATTCTAATGATTTAGAGTCAGGTATTACTGTGACCTCCGATCCTCTTTTTTTTTCTAATTGGCATGACATACTACCAATCATGATTAAAGTACCATATGACACTAATCGTATTTAAAAACTGTTTGTTGAGTTAGCGTTGAAGTCGCATTGTCGAGACTTCCTATGATGTTAGCTTCACTATTGCAGGTTTACACATTCGTCTAGGAGATTGTACCGTCCTATTATTCCACATTCTTCGACCAAACGTATGGTGGTTAAAGAGCGTCATACCGGCTCCTACTAATGAGTCGCCAGTAAGCACGAAATAAATGTGCATGAGATTACACTTTCCGTTCATGCTGCCTTTGGTTAATCCTTCTGGTCACAACTGAACTAATTTGTTACTAGGTTCGCAACTCCTAATACAGACTTGCACTAATCATATTTGTTTCTATTAACTTTAGATAGTACTCATTAGCACTGCATATTCCTCGTAGTCTACCTAATTCCATTTCTCTTATTTTTGTATATAATAGTCTCAGGTCTCTAATTGTCATAGATTTTAAGTTACCAATTTTCATTATGTAGGGATGATTTGACTAAAAATAAGAAAGAACACGTGAATAAGTATCCTTTTTATAAACGACTCATAATTTAATTTGCAAATCAATACTGTTGACCAAAAGCTTCAAGGAGGCCAACTCATTTTATATAAAATATACCGGGCCTGTAATGTTACCAATATTAAGATTACCTATTCGGTACATGGTACCAACACTATGATCACCGAGTCGGTACGATATATATATATATATATATATAACTTTCTCATGGAAGAAGATGAAGAAACATTGTCAAATGTTAAAAAAATCTCATTTTTATATTCGCTTTAATTATCTGCAACTGAACATCAATAGTTTCGTAAAGAAAACAGAAAATAAAGTTCAACTGACTACAAAATGTGCAATATGAATTAGTACGATCTACTAACTGAAAAGGCTATCTCAGCCGTAAGGTAGATTGACAGTGGACCAGAGATAGTCATATTCTTCCGGCTACCACCCGCACTAAAATGTCAAGAATTGCCTAATGCACGCTGTGACTAACATAGGAATGTATGTAGTTCCTCTCTTTAATGAAAACTTTTCGGTTACATTGAAAAGAGAAAGTGATAAAGGTCCAATGTTAGTAAAATCATACACAGGGTAATTATACAAAACCCCGCGTCGTGCCAATTTATTTCTTTTGCAAATTGCCAATAGTATCCTTAATTGGAACACTTAGAAGCAAGAATTTGATGTCAAATACACGTATTTCATATTTTTACGTTTATATCTTGAGTAATGTTCACTAACCGAGGAAGGTACGCATAGTGCACGCATATATTCAAGGATGATTGCGAGTCATTCAAACAATGAATCTAATAAAAAACCAATCACCTATTATATTGGTCTTATAGAACAGCCTTTGGCTTGTTTTGGTAGGCCATACATCATTAGTAAGATGATCTGACCAAATGTAGCTTCCGTGCAACGACTTTAAGAATTAATCAAGAATGCCTCATTGTTTTATTTCAATGCTTATTCTCATTTTAGCTATTTCGTATGAAGTCTCACATTGTTTCAAAACGCAGCATTTTTTCATTACTCAGTGCGTCCTAAATGTATTGTCTATTAACAATAAGAGCTGCAAATAAGCCATTGTTAGTCAAAACAAGGATCACGAGATTATGCAATATGCAGTACAACACCAATCTATTTCTTTTCAACTCATTTAAACATTATTTCGTCGATAAATGTTGTTTTGTACAGTTAAAAGATTCGACATTACAAGCCTGGTCAGCCATGTTATCTTTAAATCAGTATTTGTCATCCATGACAGTTTGATCCAAATCTGATTTTTGTTCGAATAGCACTAAACAGTCCGCTTCAAAATCAATATTTCATTTTCCCGAAATGTGTAGAGATATCGAAAGTGCTCCAATTGTCGTTTGATCGATTTCTACTTGCGTTAGTTTATGCACGCGTACGACAGCATCACTCAGTAACAAATCACCAAAATCTTCAGTTTTTACATCCTTTTCTAGTTAGTTTTATATGCCTCTTCTGTTTTCCTTTAAAATTGCTGGCCGAAATTTAAGAATTACGAATTCCTGGAAACGTTGAGCTCCGCCAAAACGCAGGTTAGGCGCCAGATCCAACTGATTACCCAAAACCTGCCATAAGACAACAGACACCACCTTACCTGACGACGTGTTATCATCAATCAATACTCGTCTGTATAGTTTCTTGTTAAATTAATTTGACAAAATAAATTTTACATAAATGAAAGTAGCTACTCCATGAACAAATATACAAATAACTTTTGCTCGTTACAAGAAGCGTTTCTTCCTTATTGTTAAAAAGTTATACACACATGATTTATTATTTTTATGTTTTAAAAACTAAGCAAAACGTCAAGTGGTAAAGTAAACATCTGACCCATTAATTACTTACATATGTCAGTATAAACTAAGAATTGTATAGTGTAGAATAGGCAATTCATACAGTAGACCGATTTCGTCCTTATTGGGAACTCATCATGTACTGGCCATAATTTGTCGCGGACAGGACTCGAACCTGGGCACGTCTGTTTCGGAATCTGGTGCTCTAACCACTGAGCCAACCTACCACACACTAGACACAATTTTCAGTCATATACTAACTAATTAAACTCGTTTAGTTTTTTCTCCTTTTAGGTGGAGCTCATATGGCATCTATTTAGACCCAAAGTTCCAACTAACCATCCCCAATCTGTCATTACTGAACAGACATCACACTAGACGGGTGTGGGGTTAAATTAGTTAGTATATAACTGAAAATTGTGTCTAGTGCGCGGCAGGGTGGCTCAGTGGTTAGAGCAGCAGATTCCGAAGCAGACGTTCCCAGGTTCGAGCCCTGTCCACGGCAAATTCTGGCCAGTACATGACGAGTTCCCAATAAGGACGAAACCGGTCTACTGGATGAATTTCTTTTTCTACACTACACAATTCTTAGTTTATACTGACATATTTAAGCAATTAATGGGTCAGATGTTTATATCAAATTCGCAACCTTGATTATAGTAATTGTTATTACCGCCCGCGCAACCAATGTTCGTTTAAATGGTAAAGTATATGTCACAAAGTGTGTTCAAACAAAACAAAAGCCTGGCCTAGAACACAAGGAAAATCTCTCTTTATTTTGCATATCAGATTGATGTTGTGCTTAATGTTGATGCCAATCCGAAACCACAACGATTTGGCCTGTCGATCAGCAGAAACTAGGCAACCATAGCGATTTGGGTAAAATAAAACTTACTTAGGCTGAACGTATGCACCTATCCATTGAATAGCAATTAATTTCCATGTTCCTGACAACTTTCCATATTATTTTCACCATTCATTACAATGATGTACACTTGCTACGTGCCAATTAAAGCGGAAGACATCGTCGATGCTGCCTTATTAAAATCGTGATATGCTTAGTGGACTCCCGGTCATTTTACGAGGTCATCTAGAGGTCTGCTGGCTCCAGGTCCGACTGGAGCCCGCTATGCGGAAAACTTTTATATCCGTTTGTGTATGCTTGCGAGTGTATACATATGCATGTGTTTATTTATATTTATGTTCAAATACAAAAATCTTTCAGCTTCGATTGAACAACGAAAAGGAATAATGATTTAACTAATAAAAAAATTATAAAATGATTAAAAATTAAAGCACGACATAATTATAACTAAACAGCTGAAAGCATTAGTATGCCTAGCAGAGAAACCACTGAGAGTGGAGTAAGGCATGTATAGATGTCTAAAATATGAAAAGATGACAAGAGCTTCAGTAGACCAAACACAATTAACAAACCAGGAAATCAATAAAGGAATAGATAGAAAGAGAGAGAGGGAAACCGAAAAACCAAGAACTAGACATATATATATATATATATATATATATATCATTACATACATTAATTTATTTCATTAAGTAAACAGTTAGAATCGTATCAAACGCAGCTAGAGCCGGGCCAGGTATGCTACGTAATCTTGTACTGATTCATAGCGCAGCGCTGTTATCATCTGCTCCTCTGCCGCAGTTGACTATTTCTGGACAATTGATAGCACTCGAAAGTCGGTGAAATCTTGATTCCTTCACATTGTCAGGTGCAAAACGTGTCTGTTTCCGTGACAGATACATTCTCCAAGGTCTTGTCACTCTAAAGCAAAATTTAGCAGTACAGCATTTTCGAGGTAAAGTAAGCAGAAACAGAGACGCTTTGCACCTGGAAATGTAATGGAATCACGAGTTTACCTAACTACGAGTGCTATCAATTGTCCCGCAATAGTTAATTGCGGTAGAGAATCAAATCATTATGCAGTCCACAAACGATTTACTGCCTTCACACTCAATCCATGATTAGGTATCCGAATGACCTCCCCCAGCTCCGAATACGGAGCACAATTTTGATTATCGCTCTGGCTGATCAAAACCAGACCAATCGGGCCCACCTGGCCTTTGCCATATTAATCAAATTTGAATTTAAAGTAAAAAAAAAATTATCATCAAAATCCTGCTATAAAACCGAAACTTAATAACATTTCCCTAGGTGGCATGCCTCTCTGTCCTATAATGATAGGTCGTAAATGGCCAGTTGGATCTTCAGGTAAAAAACGATGCCAAGTATGATTCACCTGAAGGAGAAGCCAATGAAAAACGAGAACTATTTAAATCAAAGTTGCGATCTTGATATAAGCAACAGTCCCATTAGATACACACATTTATCAGTATAAATTAAGCATTGTGCATTTTAGAAAGGCAATTTATCCAGTAGACGGATTTCTTTCTGGATTTCCGTGACCGAAGTTTGTACAGGTGCACAGTGGCATCAGAATGTTGTGTCTCTCAAGCCGCACAACACCTTAAATTTTCAATTTTATACCAACTTATGTTTATTGCTCGGTATTATATTCGGGTGTAGCCTACTTCGCATTACTTTCGACCTAAAGTCATTTTAAACCGATTGCATAAGATGTGAATGAGACAAATGCTGACAGTACGTATTTTGAGCTATATAGTCACGCTACACATGGATTATGCTACTAATTAAGCTTTGCTTGTCAATAAGAACGCGACCGGTTTAGTTGATGAATTGCAATTTCTACCTTATGCAATGTTTAGCCTATACTCAATATATACATTTTTATATACTTGAGGCCGATATAAACTAAGAATTGAATAAAATGCAAAGTGAACCGAATTTCATGTATATGAAGAAAAATATGTTTCAATTAGAAGTTTTCATATATAACATTTGGAAAATATCACCTAACTGATTACAACATAGCGAATTAATAGATATCTTTTATACGGAACACTCATGAGCTGTTTTCTGAAGCTTATATAAAGAGAATGATTTAAGCTAAAATATACTGATACAAGTTAGAGGTTTAGATTTCCTCTTATACCATCTCGTTACAAGGTTAACTCAGATTATACTACAATTCTGGGGATTTCTGGGAAGTTGATCCTGGCGAAGAAGCAACGTGGAAGTGTACTGCCGTGGCGCTCTTAGAGATTTTGACAAAGCGAGAAGACACCGGCTAGACGTGGCGGAACCCAGGACTGTGGTCCATTCTCCTCATTCAGCTGCAACTGTTTGCTTGCTAAAACCTTCTGATCTCGTTCTAACAAACAAACGAAGAAGGCTAAAATTATGCAAACTTTAGCGCTTATAAAGGATTGGCTAATTTTCGCAAGTCAGTCAGACTTAAGTTAGTTATTTGGTAAATTAAAACAAAATGACAATTTAAACTTATTTAATTGTGTGTTGAAAATGCGTGGATGTTGTTCGTATACTTGTGATATAGGGCGCCAGCAGTTAGTGTGTTATCTAAGAGCAAAATTTTGGTTTAAATGTACATTGTTTTATTTACTTCAGAATTTAGTGTATATTTCTTATCAAAGCAGGCATTTTGCCTATTGAAGCTATCTTTGTGCAGTAAAGTCATAAAATTGTGGCCTGATTTTTATTGGGGTCTGAAAAAGCAGGAATTATAATATTTGACTTAAGATGCAAGCATTTGTTTAAAAATAAATATTGCTTTGATTATACTAGTGTGCTTTAACGTGTGCAGGTGCATTTGTGCAAATCTATCTTTGTGTGACTTGAATGACAATAAAGCTGTTCTAAGCCAACTTTGCTGACCCGGCATAAGCATCAATCCAAATTAATTTGACCAATCTCATAACATAAACACAAACGATGATGTTCGGCGAGTTGTTAGGCACGATGTTGAAGCCTTCGTAAGAAAGAGACGAATACGTACCCAGCCTGCTCGAAGAGAAAACAGATGCGTGCTTGGAAATGGTGATCAATCGGATCTTTGTGAAACTGATAGTGCAAAGCAGCAACCCGCGAACGCAACGCGCGGAAAAACATCATATGAAGTTCGCACTGCGATTCAACCCTTCAAAACATATCAACAAAAACACCAGTCGCAGTTATTGATGCGTTTATACTCGACTTGGTGATCATTACTATTATACACACATGTCGGTTTATCCACGTTGGTCATGTTGAGGTCGTCTTCTGATGACGACTAGAGAAGTCCAAAAGTCATCAGTACAATCGATTGATGATAGTTTACTATTTTGTGCGATAGGGTGTATACCATAGAGTTGGTGTTTATCTCAACTTTGCCAACTGTGTTCAAACCATTGTCATTTTCATCCGGCCTATAAATGATTGCTTACATAACAATAAAGTTGTCAAATTTAAATTTAAAATCATCTACAATCGTACGAAGCAATATAAAATCAGTAACACAAGTTGGACGCTGAAGCATAAACCACACCAATTTCGAAAGCGGAAGAAAGGGTGAGTTCTATAGGTTTCCAGTCACCGATCTGTTTCGTACACGGTTGTCCGATGTCTTAATCAGACTCATGTATCACCGGAGATTGTTTCATAGCGCTGGCGTAATGGTGTCTGGAGTTTTGTGGCTCACAGCGCTATGCCGCTGATGAGAACACGATTTTAAAAGTTCCCAACGACAGAGTATTGACGAAGAGCCAAATTAAGCCGTCACACTAGTAGAAAAGTGATAGCTAGTGCAAGTTGACATATTGATTGTCAACTAAGTGTGTGATGTGTTTGGCATTGAAAGGGGGCTCCGTAATTGGAGCCCGAAATATCTGCAAAAATCATCATGATGACAGTGGATTCAAATATTTCGGTACGCAATCCGAAAATCAGGTAAATTGTTTATTCCCTGTCGCGCAACATGTTTCTTTTAAATCTTATTTAGGTACAAATTTTTTTATTCATGTCGGATTTAAAGCCTTTCAAACAGACATTGCTCTAAATATAGGCTCAGCGAAAGACGGCGCACAACATCAGTATTAATGAAGGTCCAATTGTTTGCGATTCCTAGGACCAAACGCGTCATAAATATATATATATATAGTTCTACAATGACGGAGCGTAGTGGCCGGTTAGAACCCTCGGTCGAGAGCGATGCTAAATATGCTCTACCTGAAGGAATGGCAAACCATGAATCACATGCTGAAAATATAAATGAAAATCACGTGTAGTGCGCAGTTTGGGTGGCGCAGTGGATTATTTGCAAGACTCCGAAGTAAATACTCCTCAATTCGAGCCCAGATCGAGACAAAACCTGCAGAGCACATCATACGTACACAATAAGGATGGAGGATTATGTATGCTACCGTAAGCAATGTTAAGTCCATGGTTATTATGTATAATAAGCCAGTAGAGAGTTCCGCTGCGACAGCAAGGCACTGCCGTCATATTTATTTCCTTCGTGTTCTAAAGTGGTTCGTGTCGATTAGCACGACATTGTGCTTCAAAAGTGATAATGGCACAACCTTCATGTTTATAAAAACGTATACACGTGACCAAGGGATCCACATGGCAAAGCAACATCTGCGATACAGCTACTTGCGATATTACAAAATCCTAAGAATTTTTTTTAGCACTGCTAATTAAGCAATACGTATGGAGAACCTAGAAAAGATAATTACAAAATGCCACAAAGAATATGCCAAAGTCGCCATAAACAAACAGGGTAGTCCAAAGCGCACGCGCGTACCGTGTTTAATGATGACTCATCCAAAGGAGTCAGAACTACGTCCAAACCCTATTATAAGATTCCATACGAAAAAAGTGATCAATCAGTAGTAGATTCAGTATTTTATAACGCATTCAGTATTGTCATTCGTTATTATAACTTTTATAGAACAAGTGACTAAGCAACGCCGCTTACCAGACCGGAAATTTCTGATTATATCCAATGCAGGTGCATTTAAACGTGTATCTAGCGGTAATTTAATTGTGGTGTTCAACCACGTGCGTACTATGCGACTGGCATTTCTTGCAAGCCCGCGTACATACTTGATTCACGCATACATACATACATGCATGCTCACATAGGAACATACATATATAATATATACATAAATAAACACACACACACACACATGCTTACATATACACATAGACACAAACATAAAAACATACACAAATTCATACATTTATGCATATATTCATACATATATACAAAAAACAGATATATACACACGTGCGTGCATGCATAAATACATTCATCCATACATACATATCTACATCTATGCATACCTACACCCATACATACATACATACATATATACAAAAAAAACAAGCAACCGAACGAAAATACATACATACATACATATAGAAATATAAATATACATAAATACTTACATATATGCACGCATAAATGCATACATATATGCGTGCATACTTAGATACATAAATACATATATACACACATGAAAACATACAGACAAACATGCATACATAAATAAACAATAATTGATTGCGCGGGTGGTGGTAACTATTCTTTAACAAAACTACCGCCAGTCGCAACGCACTGACGTGTTTCGACCTTCCCCGATCATCACCAGAGTACGACGGCAAACTGACTAGCGAGGATCATAATTGCATACATAGAAGCACTTTCACACAAACATACATACATACATAAAATAGATTGTAAATATGGACAAATGTAAAAAATCCCACCTCACTTACTCTATTTCTCTCTCTCTCTTCCTCACGCAGGCTGTCAGTATTGTTTCAAAAAAGATGACATATTTCCTAAGTAAATTTCAACTAAAACATCAAACGTGGAATCCGACAAACAAACAAACAAACAAACAAACTGGGAACGTTCCTGTGCCATTAACATCACAAATCAGGTAATTATCAAATAAACTATTTAGCGAATTTTTCCAAAATGATATCACATTTAGTCTTTTTTTTCGGCAACAACTTACACAAAGTGCATTTTACTGACCAACTGGTCAATCAGTCAGCCCCGTCATGTAGTCCGTTAGAAGCATAATCAGTCCACCAATAATCAACAACAAAACAAACTTAAATGGCAATAAAACAGTAGTTGGTGCCGCTAGATTACGTTGTTTAAAGTTATTCCGTTCTATCTACTGTAGTTAACATACAATGCACAATTATTTGAAAACTATTTATTGAAATTATCAGTCGGATAACAATATAGTGATGATACATTTCTTTAAAAAATAATAGTGTGCATAAAAAAATGAAGACTATTCCACATGCTTTCGCGTCAACATCTTTTAAACTCAAAAACAATGTACGAAATCGTAACGCAAGAGTTATCATGAACTCAATCTGTCACGTAGTGAAATTGAGAATCAAGGTAGACATCAAAAGAGCAGCGTAAACGCACACCTTAAGCCTCAGTCACTCATACAAAAAACACACACATACATACGTACATACACGCATAAATACGTGCATATATACAAGCACGCATGCACACATGCATGAATACAAGCATGCATGCAGACATATAAATACATTCATACATACACACACACATAAATAAATATATATTCATACACACATACATCCATACATACATCCATACATACATACTACATACATATACATACATCCATACATCCATACATACATACATACATACATACATACATACATACATACATACATACATACATACATACATACATACATACATACATACATACATACATACATACATACATACATACATACATACATACATACATACATACATACATACATACATACATACATACATACATACATACATACATACATACATACATACATACATACATACATACATACATACATACATACATACATACATACATACATACATACATACATACATACATACATACATACATACATACATACATACATACATACATACATACATACATACATACATACATACATACATACATACATACATACATACATACATACATACATACGTACGTACGTACGTACGTACATACGTACGTACATACGTACGTACGTACGTACGTACGTACGTACATACGTACGTACGTACGTACGTACGTACGTACGTACGTACGTACGTACGTACGTACGTACGTACGTACGTACGTACGTACGTACGTACGTACGTACGTACGTACGTACGTACGTACGTACGTACGTACGTACGTACGTACGTACGTACGTACGTACGTACGTACGTACGTACGTACGTACGTACGTACGTACGTACGTACGTACGTACGTACGTACGTACGTACGTACGTACGTACGTACGTACGTACGTACGTACGTACGTACGTACGTGCGTACGTACGTACGTACGTACGTACGTACGTACGTACGTACGTACGTACGTACGTACGTACGTACGTACGTACGTACGTGCGTACGTACGTACGTACGTACGTACGTACGTACGTACGTACGTACGTACGTACGTACGTACGTACGTACGTACGTACGTACGTACGTACGTACGTACGTACGTACGTACGTGCGTACGTACGTACGTACGTACGTACGTACGTACGTACGTACGTACGTACGTACGTACGTACGTACGTACGTGCGTACGTACGTACGTACGTACGTACGTACGTACGTACGTACGTACGTACGTACGTACGTACGTACGTACGTACGTGCGTACGTACGTACGTACGTACGTACGTACGTACGTACGTACGTACGTACGTACGTACGTACGTGCGTACGTACGTACGTACGTACGTACGTACGTGCGTACGTACGTACGTACGTACGTACGTGCGTACGTACGTACGTGCGGCTACATGCGCACATACCTACGTACATACAGCACCGTCCGTACATATATATATGTGTGTGTACAAACGTATATATACATATACATATACAGTAATAACAGATCATACATAATCTGATTTTTACGTCAAGGGCTTATCAACCGTAATTTAATAGAATGTGCTTTAAAAATCGGGATGAGTATAGGTATTTTCGTATTGTTGCTAGTAATCGTATCATCATTTATCGAACTAGCTTTCTTAAAAGCATCATTTTCGTCGGCGTTTCAATTTCGTTTGACATAAAGTGTCAGTTGAATAATAAATTACGTCGATCGGGTTATCAGAATTTATTTAAACAAATTCTAATTTATTTAAGCAATAACGCATTACAGTAAAATCCATCGCCAGTCGCATGGACCTAGGTGGTTCGACCTTGCACGATCATCTTTAGGGCACCATAGTGAACTGATTTACATGGATTAAATCCAAATTAATACTTGAAAATGGAAACCTGCTCCTCAACTTACGTTGTCTCAGAAAAGTTGTTCTTGATCGTAATATCGGCCGCTGAATTTTTATGCCAGCCTTATTATTAATAAACTTATTAGCAATCTATAGAATTTATAGAATTAAAATTTTTGGCATAAACGTCCGTAATGATTCTTTTAATCAAGTTTATTGGCTTGAAATGATCACCCATCCAATTGTTTATAACTGTTCGCAAAAAATGTCTGTATTATTGCAGCTTTCAGCCAGTTGTACAATAAAACACTAAATGATTACATATGTGGTAACAACTTACCCAAATAAAATTTGCGATCCTGATATATAAACCATTCCCATTTTACCTAAAAAGTCGAAAAACAGAGCAAAACTACCGGCAGTCACACGAGCTGACGCGTTTCAAATTCTATTATGATCATCAGAACACTACGAAAAACTGACTAATGAGGATCAAATCACAAGTCATGTTTAAGGAAAGCAAGGTTAAATGTGCGTCTCTCATCTCTAGTAGTCTCCTATACATTATACTTAAGTGGAAATGTCAGCCTCATAATTTCTATGCAGTCACGAAGATCAACTTTCTGCAGCTTTCGCTACATACATATAGGTAAAACCATTAACCATTTATTATAATCAAGGTTGCGGTCTTGATATAAACACCTGACTCATTAATTACTTACACATGTCAGTATAAACTAAGAATTGTATAGTGTAGAAAAGACAATTCATCCAGTAGACCGATTTAGTCCTTATTGGGAACTCCTCATGTACTGGCCAGAATGTGCCGCGGACCGAAAGTTCCAACTAACCATCCCCAATCTGTCATTACTGAACAGACACCACATTACATGGGGAAGTGGTATTGAAATGAACATTTATATAATTAAACGAACATTGGTTGCGCGGGTGGTGATAAAAATTACAATTATCAAGGTTGTGATCTTGATATAAACACCTGACCCATTAATTACTTATATATGTTAGTATAAACTAAGAATTGTAAAGTGTAGAAAAGGCAATTCAAGGACAAAACCGGTTTACTGGAAGAATTGCCTTTTCTACACGATAAAATTCTTAGTTTATACTGACATATGTAAGTAATTAATGGGTCAGGTGTTTATATCAAGACCGCAACCTTGATTATAATAATTGTTATCACCCCCCGCGCAACCAATGTTCGTTTAATTATATAAATGTTCATTTCAATACCACTTCCCCATGTAGTGTGGTGTCTGTTCAGTAATGACAGATTTGGAATGGTTAGTTGGAACTTTGGGTCTAAATGGATGCCATATGAGCTCCACCTAAAGGAAAAATAGACTAACCAAGTTACATAAGTTAGTATATAAAATGAAAATTGTGTGCAGTGTAGTGTGCGGCAGGATGGCTCAGTGGTTAGAGCACCAGATTCCGAAGGAGACGTGCCCAGGTTCGATTCCTGTCCGCGGCAAATTCTGGCCAGTACATGATGAGTTCCCAATAAGGACGAAACCGGTGTACTGGATGAATTGCCTTTTCAACACTATGCAATTCTTAGTTTATACTGACAAATGTAAGTAATTAATTGGTCAGGTGTTTATATCAAGTTAGCAATCTTGATTATAATAATTGTTCTTAATACTCGCGCAACTAATATTCGTTTAAATCATAAACCAATCAGTGATTGCGCGATTGGTGTTAACTCGAAGTCTTGCATACATTGTACTTGACTGGAAATGTCGGGCGCACAACTTCTACGCAGTTACGAACATGAAAATTTTGCAGTCTTCGCCACATATGTATAGGTAATACAATTAAAATCTCATTTAATGCGCGGGTGCTGGCAACAACTCTTTAAATCGAGTTAGCGACCTTGACTTTAACGACATTCTCACAGTATATAGCTAGTCGAACAAAAGCAAAACTACCGCTAACTATACGTGTTGACGCGTTTCGAAACTCTATGGTCATAATCAGAGTACGACGACATACCATGTATTTGGCTGGAAATGTCGGCTGCAAATCGTGTATAATTATGTTTCGCATGAATTTTATGTGGAACAATTTGTGTGGAAATATTTGAAAACCGCAATCTTTTCTCACTTTCCCGTATCGTGATTGAAATATCGATTTTCTTCGCATTTTGAAACTGAATAGATTATGTTCCTTTCTAAATACCGAAGTAGAAAATATGTGAAAAAAGCATATTTTAAACAAAATTACCTTCTTCATTTGGCCTTCGGAAAAGATCTAGATTAATTAACAGCTCTAACGTTCATTTAAAAGTTTATAAAATTGGATCAACAATTGGCCATTTTCAACATGAATTTCGCCTTAGCACAAAGTTGAAAGAGGAGCGAGAAATCACGCCTCGAAAAGTCATGAGTCAATTGGCAATAATTGAAACTCCAACATACTCAATGGAAGGTACACGTCATGTAAAAGCCTCCAGAGTGACGGGGAAAGACAGAGTCCATATATCAATGAGATAGACACATCGTAAACCCAGACATGAGGATTATTCGATGAATTGTTGAGTCTGCGCGATTTGCGTTCGCGGTTTGTCGCTTTGCACTATCAGTTTCGCAAAGATCCGATTAATCTCCATGTCCAAGTACGCGTCGACTTTGTCTTCTTTTTCGCTATGTGCGGATTCGTTTCTCTCTCTCTCTCTCTCGAAGGCTTCAATGTTGTTCATACTAACCACTGGAAATGAGGTACGATCCAATCTTCGTTGACTTCCTACCTCATTTCCAGTGGTTAGTATGAACGATATTGAAGCCTTCGGAAGAAAGAGACGAATGCACACTCGTCCAATAAGAAGGTCAACTCGATGCGCACTTGGAAATGGCGATCAATCGGATCTTTGCGAAACTGCTGGTGCAAAGCAACAACCAGCGAATGCAAATCAAGGAGATTCAACATTTCAAGCTCGCCCTGCGCAACCATTCAAGAAATATTCTACCAATTGTAGAACTACGAGCGCGAATCTGCAAACCAAATTTATCAATCGTGGATATAATCAATTTTATGATTGCATTACGCGACAACAATCGTTCAAGCAAGAAAAAGGATAAAGTCTGAAAAATGTCCTTTGTATAACAAGGAAACGGTTAAAGTTTCTAGTTGAGAGTTTCATTTTCTAGCTATCTTCAAACAGTTCTGTTACTGCAGGGCAGAACGTAAACCTGAGAGTGACTGAATAAAAGTTATATCATTAAGGACAAAATACCTTCTGTAGTTCAATGGATTGCTTGCTTATATGGCCGATAGCGACTCAACTTTGACACTTCACATTTGTTTCACTGGGCACACACACACACACACACACACACACACACACACACACCATATTAAACTTATGCTCAATTCTTTCTTGCAGCAAATTAGCGAAACAAAAAAGGGGCGTTCCCAGATTCACGCTGACTGATTTAGGACAAGGCACGCGCAATTATTTACGTACAGTCTGCGGACTTAGTTAACTAAGCGAACATTGGTTGCGCGGGCGGTGATAACAGTTACCTTTTTAATCAAGGTTGCGATCTTGATATAAACACCGATCTATTATGTACATACATTTGTTAGTATAAACTAAGCATTGTATAGCGTTGAAAAGGCAATTCATCCAACAGATCGGTTTCGTCCTTAATGGGTCAGGGTCAGGGCACGAACTTAGGCACTTCTATTTCGGATACTGGTGCTCTAACCACTGAGCCACCCTGCCGCACACTACACACAATTTTCAGTTATATATATATATATATATATATATATATATATATATATATATACATATATATATATACATATATATAGGTATGTATTTAAATACTGTTTGTTACGAAGAACCAATATATATGCAAGTATGTATTAGGTTTTGCGAACCTAGTAACAAATTAGTTCATTTGTGACCAGAAGGATAAACCAAAGGCAGCATGAACGGAAAGTATAATCTCATGCACATTCGTTTCGTGCTTACTGGCGACTCATCAGTAGGAGCCGGTATTACGACCTTTAACCACTATATATTTGGTAGAAGAATGCGGAATAATAGGACTATAGCATACATTGAAATCCATCATGTTGCTACCATGCGCCGACTTGGCAACCATAGTATTAGTACCATGTACCTTATCGGTACTATAATGTTGGTATCCGTTACTGGCACAATAGCTATTGTGGTGGTATCCTTTACAGACTCGGTATATATTATATAGAGTGAGTTAGTGTTGAAGTCGCATTGTCGAGACTTTATATGATGTTAGATTCTCCACTGCATGTTTACACATTCGTCTAGGAGATTGTACCATCCTATTATTCCACGTTCCTCCTCCTACTGAAGAGTCTTCAGTAAGCACGAAACAAATGTGCACGAGATTATACTCTCCGTTCATGCTGTCTTTGCTTTATCCTTCTGGTCATAATTGAACTAATTTTTTACAATCTACGCAACACCTGATACAGAATTGCATATATATAGGTTCTCCGTCACAAACAGTATCTAACTAATTAAGATAGTTTTGGATATGTTGTGCAACCGTTGAAGGTCAAACGTAATTTGTGTTTACAAAATTGATTTAAAGAACTAATTAAATGGAGAGCTGCTTACTTCCAGAGCAATTGCTTATACACTTCGGCCAGTGCCAACATTCGCAATTTGTAGGTCCTCTGTCGTCTTCGCTTGGATAATTTTCTCCGGTTGGAACCTCTCGATTCTGTAGGGAGAAATAAAAAAGATATATCATGACGTCCATTATATTTAATAGAAACAGGTTGCACGACAAGGTGAAGTTAAATTACCCGGTTCTTGTTGTACCGGAAAAGGTATTTGCATCCGCTTTCTTCAAGTCGACTCCGAATTTTGCGGCTACCACTTTTGGTAGCATTTTTCAATGTAAATGACATCCAACAAAAAATTTGACAATTATTCAATAAATTGTTAAATTTAGTTTAAACCATTTCATTTATACTTATTGCTAGACCTATTATGCATAACACATACACGGCACACACTTACATTGTAAAAAGTCACTTTTGCTTAAGAAAATCACCAATAACTATAAATGAAAAAGATTAAACTAGATTTACCACTTGACTTGATGATTGAAAAATTGTTTGTAGGATGTGCTTTCCGTTGAAAAAGCTTTCCGAAACCGGAATCCGAAATATTTGCAAGTAGAAATTTATTTTATCCGTATGGCCAATAGTTATAGAAAGTTTTGGCTTGACTACCGGTGGACCAAAGCTAGTCGTACCAGAAGCGTTATCCTGAGAGTATACCATTACCTAAATAGTGCATAGGTAACATTATAACATCTGCATAATATAATGATGCTTCACCGCCGCATAATCATGACATTTACAACTATGCATGGACAGTAAATGAACACTGGGTTGCCAATTTCTAGTGAAATGTTGAGCCTATGTTAGTCTGCACTCTCCTCATTGGTCAATTTGGTATGCGAATTTCGAGCAGCGCTGAAGCGAAACTAGTGTAGCCAAACAAGGCGTAAAAAGAAATAACCAATAACACCAATGGTGCAGTCCAGTCTGGATGATGGCAAAAAAATTTATAGTGAATACTAATTACGACGTCAAAGTTAATTTTCTCGTTGGCTGTAGTCGTTCGCTATGCTAGTACTCCCTATCTCTATGCAATGTGAGAAGGAAAGCGAGTGGTGACGTTATCGTCTACATACCGCAGCATAATTCTCGTTACACACAGCGGAAACTTGACAGCTTTTGCTGGTCCACGATATTTCGATGACATGGGCCCAGGCCCTACAGATGCCCACTGTGCGAGTGTATTCATTCTCTGTTTATGCATTACTTACGGGATGCATAGAAAGCGACTGCTCATGAGATAAATTATGAGCTTCTTAAAATAGTAAATAGCTAAGCGTGAAATAGATGCTTTTCGATCGGTTGGCAGTCAGATTAAGCATTAAAAAATTAAATGTATGTCTACAGCGCCAGGTGATAGCTCAAAAATTAACAACAATAATAGTGCTCTCGCAATTGGTTAACAAAATTTATTTTTATTCTGGAGCCACGTTTCGTAAAATTACATTAAAATAAAAAGTAATGAAAAACGCACTGATACCCATTTCTTTAAGGCAAGTTTGCTAGCCTGTTATAAACACCAATCCCTTTATATTTAATCCGTTGCACAAAAAAAGCGAAACTACCGTCAGTCACACGTACTGAGGGCAGCTTTGACGTTGTGCGAATTCATTTAAACAATTTTATCACCACCCGCGCGAACCATGATTGGTTAATTGTATAACTTATACCCATGTAGCGAAAACTGCACAAACGATAACATTCGTGGCTGCAAGAAATTGTGCTGCCGCGTTTACCAGTCCCAAGACGTGAGAGCCGCATATCTAGTAGTGCTTTCATTATATACGTATGGATTGTAGTCTGATCATAGAAGATAGAAACGCGTTTGTATTTGTGATAGACGGTAGTTTTGCCTGGTTATGCGACTGGTTTAATACATCACGATTGGTGTTCATAAGAAGCTTGAAAATCTGATTTAAAGAATTGTTATAACCACTCGCGCAATCAATGATTATTTAAGTCGATACCCCATCCAACAAGCATCAAAATAATAATACAAGAAAATTTAAGAAAATATACCTAATAACATTAAATATGCTAAAATACATATCCATACATTAAGAGAATAAATTTAAAATGAACAAAAATATAAAATTTCCAATTTTAACCGAAACTAACCAGAGAACCATCTGTGAGGGCAGCACGTGAATCGTGAAGTGAGTTTGACCAGGTGTTTTCTGATGGCGCACCGATGTCCACACCGGTATGTGTGCCCGCATCTTCATTGAGATCATTCCAAGTGAGACCTTGAACTTCTGTTTGCCTTCGGCTTCTTCCTGAAGGAAGGCCGCCGGCAGAACCAGATCCTGGCTGGTAATCTTGACTTTGGTAGTTGATAGAGGTGGTTCTGCCGACGCCATACAAAAGAATGCCAATGAAAATCAGCCAAACGAACGCGTTCCTCAAACTGATAGAAGTAGCAATCGCGCTGCATAAACTGGTACGCCCTTGACGTGCACCGAAACAGTTTCGTTGCATTTCAGCCGTCTAAAAAATAATAGCATTCAATGTCAATCACCAAACAGTAAACCTAATAGAATTCTAACTACAAAATACCAGAAATTTTTTTACTTGTCTTCAGAAGGTCAGGATCTTGCCAAACAACAGTTATAAAAATCCAATCGGTTGGGCCTATAGTTTCACAATAGCCGTCTTGAGCTGCAAACACTTGAGAACTAGCTATAGCAAACACGACCAACGACATATCCTTCTTAATACTAAAAATATTCATAGTGAGCATGTATTCCGTGGACTCCGATTTGCCAGCCCTCAAGTAGACAAATAGACAAGTTCGGCTTATTCGTTCACAACTCCAAACTTTCAGAGGCCCGACGTTAAAGAAGCATGCGTAAATATTGCCCTACCCATGCTTACAAGGTTGACAACTGTTGAAACGCCATTTTAAGGCGAAGAAGACAGTTTAATCTAATAAATTTAACATTTTAAGAAGAATGGATGTGACATCATCATTATCACCTTTATCACCATCGTCATCAAAAATATCATCATCCTCATAAAGTAGTGGTAGAGAGAACTTAATATGAAGTCTGTAGCAATGCGAATTCAATGTACATATATATATATATATATATATATATATATATATATATATATATATAATAAAATATCCTGAGCATCTAAAGTGTACCAACAACATGATTTATGAGATCAGCTAAATATCATCGAAATTGAGAATAAAAACCATGTTGAACATCTGCTACACCAGAAATGTCTCACCCAAATCAAAATCATTTATCACATTTACATGTTAACCATGACAGCATTCGATGAAACATTCAGGACTAGAAGGATATAACAAAGCTACCGTGAGCAAAAGGTATAACCTCAGGCACACATGCATTTCGTGCTTACTGGCGACTAAACGAAAACACCTGACACATTATATGCGTACATGTGTGTCAGTATAAACTAGGCATTGCATAAAGTAGAAAGGGAAATTTATCCAGCCGAGCGGTTTCATTCTTATTGGGAAATCATCACGTACTGTCAAGCATGATCTGTTATGTGTTTGACTAACAGAGGATTCATTCCAAATATTACATTTTGTCGGAAATATTTTGGATACCTTTCCCGGTATCCATCATCAGTCCATAATTCCTCACAAGCTAATAAAGTAAGCGACTAAAGGAACTATTGCGCTTTTTTATTAGCTTGCTTCTAAGACTTGTGATGAGTTTTGGACCGATGAAGGACAACGACAAAGGTATCCAGAATATTTCCTACGAAAGAAAAAATTGGAACAAATTCTGTATAAGTCACTACACTGGTCGGGTAACTATGGGTATTGATGCAAACATAGCTGCCATTCCTCAAGTAAGAGTTGAAAAACAATCATGCATGTAGGTAAACCGACATGCAAAACGAAACGCATATGTTCATATACACGGAAGTTTATTTTATCACCTATTTGGTAGAGAATGAACAGCCTCGCATCGTCAACTGGGCATCAATTGGAATATAACTAGATAAACTTACTATCTGTGATAATTTTTGTATCTGTAGTTATTCTGCTGCCTATTGGTGTTATAGAGCGCCATATGTAATACCCTGATCGAAGTTGAGCAAAGTCACCACCTTAATATCGTTGAAATAAAATTCACATTAGATCAAACCATCGTTAAACGGACAAAACGACTTATCAAAATTAACTCCGCTCAAAAATAATTTTGGATTTGGTGAACTGATGAATTAGCATGAATCTTAATTAAGTGTTTCTTTTTTGCTGAGTTTATTTAATGAACGACAAATTTCCGGCGATACCTTGCATAGCTATATCTAAATAACCGATCATTAGTTTATGAGGTAAAAAATAGAAAATCTTTAAATTGTAGACCTCCGTGAAAGTTATAATCCGGAGATATCCGAAACATGTCTAACGACAAAATGCAAAAACAGGACGTTCGTCTACTAGACAGACTATGGAAAGGTCAAATCACTTACATCATTAATTTCACACCGATAAAAGTCGATACTATTCGGAACGGTAATATGTTAAACTGCCAGACAATGAAAGACATAAAGAAAGATATCTTGTCAAAGGCTATGCCAATACTAGTTACTCAACAGGCAGATAAGCTTCACTATCTATCCTACAAAGCATTAAAATAGCAATCAAAAGAGGGGTTATTCATCGCCGTAATACTACATCAATATACAATTTAATCCAGTTGGCAGACATGAGATAAAAACCAATAAAAAAGTTAACTAACTTATATTGGTATCTAAACGGGTCAGTACATGACACTGGCAGTAGTTTTGCTCGAATGTGCTGTTTATCTAAAGATAGCAAACTCCATTTAAATAGTTATCACCGTCCACGAAAGAAACGATCAGTTATGCTGATTGTAGTTTCGATATTTTGTTCGATATGAGATCGCCGTTTATATCAATAACGCAACCTTCATTTAAGTAAATGACTGTTTTCCTTATCCACTAAATTAGTGATTGCTACACAGTATAGCTTATGATAAAATATTTACTGCTTAATTCATAGTTATTTGGTGGCTGTAAAATAAAATTGACGCTCATTCCTATCGGGGGGAGCATTTGAATGCTTCCGCTTGAACCTCGAAATATGTCTGTTTCGAATAAGTACACATGTGAAGCCCAACAAGTTATAAAGTATATATCGGCTGCGTGTCGGTCGATGTAGTATGGAATCATTAACAGTTGTGTTTCCATGTGTGTTCCGGAACTTTAAGAGAACGCCAAATCGCCCAGTCTCAGTGTGGATGAATTATGATTCAGAATCTTCCTGCTCATAGATGGCTTGTAAAACAAGTTGGACGAGAACCAAATTCCCAGAATAACTGATATTCGTAAAAGGCTCCTGAAATCGTCGTCCATCTTCTTGTTAGTGCAAGAGCTCAAACACGTACGAGTCAAAAACTTGACTTTGGTTGTCAGCTACACAGGGCTTAATTAATTTAAGCCAGTAATAGCTAAATGCGCTTCAGAGTAAATCGCTCCAAACAAGCTCATAGCGTTCGAACCTGGGCACGTCTGCTTCGGAATCTGGTGCTCTAACCACCGGCACAGTGGCTCAGTGGTTAGAGCACCAGATTCCGAAGCAGACGTGCCCAGGTTTGAGCCATGTCCGCGGCAAATTCTGGCCAGTACATGATGAGTTCCCAATAAGGACGAAACCGGTCTACTGGATGAGTTGCCTTTTCTACACTATACAATTCTTAGTTTATACTGACATATGTAAGTAATTAATGGGTCAGGTGTTTATATCAAGACCGCAACCTTGATTATAATAATTGTTATCACCCCCCGCGCAACCAGTATCCGGTACTCATCGATTTCAAAAAGGTATCAGTTACTAACACAATGGCCATAGTGTTGATATCCTTACAGACTCGGTATATATATTATATAGTGTGAGTTAGCATTGAAGTCGTATTGTCGTTGACTTCAGATTATGTTAGCTTCACTATTACAGGTTTACACATTCGTCTAGGAGATTGTACCGTCCTATTATTTCACATTCTTCTACCGAAATATATAGTGGTTAAAGGGCGTAATACCGGCTCCTACTGATGAGTCGCCAGTAAGCACGAAACGAATGTGCATGAGATTATACTTTCCGTTCATGCTGCCTTTGGTTTATCCTTCTGGTCACAACTGAACTAATTTGTTACTAGGTTCGCAAAACCTAATACATACTTGCATATATATTAGTTCTTCGCAACAAACAGTATTTAACTGTAATATACTGAATTGAATGATGTCATGCTTACCGCGAAATGTGATAACTGATATCGATGAAGGCCAGAGTGTATGGTTTAACTGGAGTAACAGGTGTTCGGAAATTGTTGTAATTCTCAATTTGGGTGAACTTTAGCATAAATTTATATCCATCAGGTTGGTATCATGTACCGACTCGGAAACCATAGTGTTAGTATCCGGTACTCATCGATTTCAAAAAGGTATCAGTTACTAACACAATGGCCATAGTGTTAGTATCCTTTACAGACTCGGTATATATATTATATAGTGTGAGTTAGCATTGAAGTCGCATTGTCGTTGACTTTAGATTATGTTAGCTTCACTATTACAGGTTTACACATTCGTCTAGGAGATTGTACCGTTCTATTATTTCACATTCTTCTACCGAATATATAGTGGTTAAAGGGCGTAAATCAAGCATTGTTTAATTAAGGAAAGGCAATTTAACCAGTAGACCGATTTCGTTATTATTGGGAACTAATCACAAACTGTGCAGAATTTGCCGCAGACGGGATTCGAAGAATGGCCAACGACAAAGATAAGTTGGAATATGACCTCAAATTTTACGTAGTATGCTGCAAAGATGCTGCTGTGGGTAGCTTCAGACTCTGATGGGAAAATGCTCCGGTTCGAGTTCCGGCTGCGACAAATTCTGAAATGTACTTAAAGTTACCAACCTAGACGAATCTGGTTCACTGGATGAATTCCTTTTGTTACCTGATACAATGTTTAGTTTATACTGACAAAATACACATAATCAAAATACTGAAATTCTACATTATATATATATATATATATATATATATATATATATATATATATATATATATATATATATATATAACCGAAATGATCGAATATCCCTGGTCTAAAAAACTATCAACTCTAGTTAATCTGCAATTTGCATTCACATTAATAATTAATAAGGTTATAAACAGAAAAAAGAAAACCTCTCTTGACAACGAATTATAATGCTCCCGTCATTTATGTGACTATCGGCTTCAATTTAAACAATAATTGATTGCGCGGTTGGTGGTAACAATTCTTTAAACCAAGTTTGCGAGCTTGAAGTAAACACCAATCCCATTGTAGTTAACCAGTCGTAGTTTTGGTTATGTTGTTCGACGACTAGTTAAATACAATGGGATTGGTGCTTACTTCAAGCTCGCAGACTTGATTTAAAGAATCGGCATCAACTCAACGAAAATAAAGAGGAACGCGACTGACGATACTACCTCTTTCTTATTACAAATAATACTTTACTACTGTTGCTTTTACCACTAATATTACTTCTACGTACGTTTCATAGGCATAATATACTGATGTTGACTGCCGCAAATCAATGAACTTTGTCCGCTGCAAATTCTGGCCAGTACATGATGAGTTCCCAATAAGGACGAAACCGGTCTATTGGATGAATTGCCTTTTCAACACTATGCAATTCTTAGTTTATACTGACATATGCAAGTAATTAATGGGTCAGGTGTTTATATCAAGACCGCAACCTTGATTATAATAATTGTTATCACCACCCGCGCAACCAATGTTCGTTTAATTATATAAATGTTCATTTCAATACCACTTCCCATGTAATGTGGTGTCTGTTCAGTAATGACAGATTGGACATAGTTAGTTGGAACTTTGGGTCTAAATGGATGCCATATGAGCTCCACCTAAAGGAAAAATTGACTAACCAAGTTACATTAGTTAGTATATAACTGAAATTGTGTGTAGTGTAGTGTGCGGCAGGATAGCTCAGTGGTTAGAGCACCAGACTCCGAAGTAGACGTTCCCAGGTTCGTATCCTGTCCGCGGCAAATTCTGGCCAGTACTTGATGAGTTCCCAATAAGGACGAAACCGGTCTACTGGATGAATTGCCATTTCTACACTATACAATTCTTAGTTTATACTGACATATGTAAGTAATTAATGGGTCAGGTGTTTATATCAAGACCGCAACCCTGATTATAATAATTGTTATCACCACCCGCGCAACCAATGTTCGTTTAATTATATAAATGTTCATTTCAATACCATTTCCCATGTAATGTGGTGTCTGTTCAGTAATGACAGATTGGGCATGGTTAGTTGGAACTTTGGGTCTAAATGCATGCCATATGAGCTCCACCTAAAGGAAAAATTGACTAACCAAGTTACATTAGTTAGTATATAACTGAAAATTTTGTGTAGTGTAGTGTGCGGCAGGATAGCTCATTGGTTAGAGCACCAGATTCCGAAGCAGACGTGCCCAGGTTCGTATCCCGTCCGCGGCAAATTCTGGCCAGTACTTGATGAGTTCCCAATAAGGACGAAACCGGTCTACTGGATGAATTGCCTTTTCTACACTATACAATTCTTAGTTTATACCGACATATGTAAGTAATTAATGGGTCAGGTGTTTATATCAAGACCGCAACCTTGATTATAGTAATTGTTATCACCACCCGCGCAGCCAATGTTCGTTTAATCAATGAACTTACTACTAATGTGAGACTATTTATCACCATCATTCGTATAGTGCACTTGGACCGGTGATTAACTTGTGTTTCTTGACCACATGGCCTCTAACACCATTTGAGTTAACCGGCCATAGGACTGATACTCGTATATGACAGCGATTTTGGTGTATGTACAGCTATATACATTCATTTTTTGCTCTATAAAGTGATTATATAAGCAAAGGACGTCAATTGGCAGAATCAAACGAGAAGCATCTAATTCTAGTTGTCGTTTTTACCCCAACTTAGCACATCGATCAAATATGTGCACCCGTGTCATAGCGAAAATGATTTCAATATATTTAGCAAGTGTTCCACTACACCTATATATATATATATATATATATATATATATATATATATATATATATATATATATATATATAGATGCTTGTGTGTATGTATGTGTTCATATACGTGTGTGTTCTTGGGTAAAAAGATAAGTGCAGAGGAATAAACGTGACAGCTTTTGTTTAGACGTAGGTGACATTGATTAAAGTGACAATTTGAACCATGTTCTGGTTTTGCCAAACAGAATCTATCCAGAATTGCCAATCTACGATACGAGAAAGAACATTAGGCATGCAATAATTTTTCGAACAAAACAACATAAATTTCCATTTACTACTGCACCAGCTCCAGCAAAATTGCACACTTGTATACATGCCACAAAAGCTATAAGAATCTATTTGCATGAATTTATTTAGAAACAGGTAGCAATTAAAAGAAACGAAGCGAATTATAGTGGCCGATAACGTGCATGGATAGCAAGCAAAGACCACAGGAAATAGCAAAACAACATAACGATATTTGCAGTAGAAGGCTATCTTGATAAAGAATATTTTCTACGTTTTAGCTTAGGCATTCACAAACGCATACATACATACGTACATATATACACACACGCATACATACATTAGCTCGTAGCCGTAGAAGTTTTCGACATGACGATCGACGGGAATAAGCTAGACAGCCCTTAAAATAGCAGCATCAACCTTTTCGAGTCTAACGGGACACATCCATCATCCCGTCTAATGCGAAGCCTCGCGTTTGGTCTAACTAAGTGGTAGCACGTTTTGTCAAATAGGTAGTCGCGGAATTACGGCAAGCATGCCAGACGCGAAGTGCAAGTTCAGGCAACTAAAGGAAACTTTTAATATTTGCATCTGGGTAGATAATGCTAGTCATCTTTGGATGGCAAACTATCTAACAAAAGGAGAACACTGAATAAAAACCATCCCAACAAGAAATAGACGAACTAGTGATCTTTTACAGACCACACATATAACCATGATCAATACAAATTATAGTGAATCTGTACTGCATTGAGTGTTGCGCAGGATAAAAATAATCGTCTAATCTGCTGAGTTGTGCGGGTGGATAAGCGAAATCAGGCTACTGCAGACAACTCCATCTTCGATTCTGCCACTTTTTCTTCTGTCTCTTTTCGATTTAACAATAAGGTTCGTTAAGATATTATGAATAGGGCAGATGTTGATCCTATCAAGGAGCCCAAAATCGAATTGCCAAATATCGAAAATAGTTCAAGTAATATAACATTCATTAAACATAGGTTAACGTCAGCGCAATTAAGGTGCGAACGCTAAAACAAAGTGAACAGCAAGAAACTCGTGCACGTAAGTTGGATAAATTACAAATCGATGTGTTTCCTATCTGAAACAAGAAAACAGGAATCTACATGCATTAAAGAACTGATTGCATCATCCTCCTCTAAAGGTTATTGGCTTCGAAACTCTGGTTCCACGGAGTTTTCTCAAACCATCAATTTGAGCGTCAGAATTGTCCTTAGCACACGAGCTAAAGCTGGCTTAAATTAATTGATTTCTGTTAATAGTCGAGTAGGTGCTGAATATTTAAATACATCTATTACAATCAATGACAAAAACCTTAATCAACATTGCCTTTTCGTTGTATCTGCATATGCTCCAACCGATTTTAGATCATACTTACATAGATACATACATACATACATACATACATACATACATACATACATACATACATACACATACATACATACATACATACATACATACATACATACATACATACATACATACATACATACATACATACATACATACATACATACATACATACATACATACAGTACATACATACATACATACATACATACATACATACATACATACATACATACATACATACATACATACATACATACATACATACATACATGCATACATACATACATACATACATACATACATACATACATACATACATACATACATACATACATACATACATACATACATACATACATACATACATACATACATACATACATACATACATACATACATACATTCATACATACATACATACATACATACATAAATACATACATACACCCAGACATACATAGTTTCACACGTACATGCATATATATATATATATATATATATATATATATATATATATATATATATATATATATATATATATATATATATAGTAAATGCAGACATGCATTAAAACATACTACATGCATAAATACACACAGATACATGCATGCATACATACATAAATATATATACATATGCAAAAGCTGATTTGTATTTAGGCTGTTTGTATACACTAATCAACACATTGGATATTGAATGTAATCTATCAACTAGACCGGTTTCGTCTTTATTGTGCACCATCTGCAGATACCAGAATTGCTGCGGCCTAGACTTAAACCACGGAGCACTTGCATCAGTTTTGCAGCTGATTCTCAACATAAAAGAGCCTCGCGTTGCATAAAATTTCCATTTATATACTACTCTATATCTTGGTTAGTCTTTCAACAAATCGAGTCCAGTTAAGCATCGCTTACGAACTAAATTAATTCTAGCCAACTGCGATCAGTCATTCTAAGGCAAGCAACACTATGTCGGATATTTAGGTATAAGGGTATGCTATATAGGCTCTTCTTAAAAGGAAAAGAAAATCACGAAACATTAGTTAGTATATAACTGAAGGATGGCCCAGTGATTAGAGCAACAGATTCCGAAGCAGATGTGTCAAGGTTCGAGCCCTGTCCGCGACAAATTAAGGACGGTACATGATGAGTTCCAAATAAGGACGAAACCGGTCAACTGGATGAATTGCCTCTTCTAAATTACACAATGCTTAGTTTATTTTGATAAACGTATGCCCATAATAGGTCAGGTTTTCAAATCAAAATCGCAGCCTTTTTTAATTAATCAATCACCATGATACCTGAGGAAGCGATTTTGATTTTTTAAAGAGCCTAATTTGACATATATATATATATATATATATATATATATATATATATATATATATATATATATATATATATATATATATATGGTAATTAATATCTGGTTCTTAAAATAGTGAATTTGCAAAAGCAAAAATAATTAAGTAAAATTCCATATATACATTATATGACAGTAGACGACAAGGTAGAACACACGCAAATGCACAAAACATACACGCAAACACAATCACGGAAAAGTGACCACTTCAAATTCAATTTATGTACAAATTGAATAAACAAAAGAAATTTGTATCTGAACTGAATATGCATTCACGTTTTGTAAGGTTTTGTTTATTAGCGTGTGTGCACTTCTTTGTGTGCGTTTTTAACTTCCTGTCTTATATTTCATAATGAAAATGATATATACGTACATAAGATATGGTATAAAATTAAAAATGACAAGCAATTTACGGTTCTCGAGCAGTAGGGTATGAGTGTTATATCCCCGAGAAAAATACCGACAGGGCACTGAAATTATTTCTTCCAATAAGAATTTACCGATTGGAACAATGCATTGTCCAGAAGATAAAAAGAATTATTTTATTGCTTTAAATGTTTAGTTTTTACCAAACACACACACACACACACACACATATATATATATATATATATATATATATATATATATATATATATATATATATATATATATATATTATCGGTAGAAACTAGATATTGCAAAAATAGCACACGCTTCGTTACCGACCATATGTAAAAATGGTGGGGAAATAACATTTTGCGGAATGTGCAATCTCTTTCGTACTAGATTGAATGAGGAGATAGTTCGCATAGCCTCCAATTACAAAAAAGCGATCTTTTTTCAAGCGATACAAAGTGATATGAACTTGACAAGAGTAATCTATAGGTTAAATACTGTTTGTTGCGAAGAGCTAATATATATTCAAGTATGTATTAGGTGTTGCGAACCTAGTAACAAATTAGTTCAGTTCTGACCAGAAGGATAAACCAAAGGCAGCATGAACGGAAAGTATAACCTCATGCACATTCGTTTCGTGCTTACTGGCGACTCATCAGTAGGACCTGCAAGAGATTAGCTGGCGTTGTTCCGTCTATCCATACGAAATTCGCATCCTTCTACTTTGGCCAAATAGGATAGATCGGCAATAGTTGTTTTAACATTCGGTCGGAAATTCGCACTTTGCACATGTAAGATATTACTACAAGACCACCCGAAATTTGCGTCAGGCCTGCGGCTTCAAGGTGTAGTGTGCGGCAGGATGGCTCAGTGGTTAGAGCACCAGGTTCCGAAGCAGACGTGCCCAGGTTCGTATCCTGTCCGCGGCAAATTCTGGCCAGTACATGATGAGTTCCCAATAAGGACGAAACCGGTCTACTGGATGAATTGTCTTTTCTACATTATACAATTCTTAGTTTATACTGATATATGTAAATAATTAATGGGTCAGGTGTTTATATCAAGACCGCAAACTTGATTATAATAAATGATTTGGAAGTAGTTGTTCGGTTCAGATGTTTTTACAGCTGCATCAATAACTCAGGCAATATGAGTGACTTGATGAATATGAGAAACGCAAAAACTATAGTAGCCTTTTAAATTAGTTTGTGAAGCTTTTTCGCGTTGAAAAATTAATAAAATTTAATATCCAAATGAAGTTGCGCTGCTTTGTAATTCAAAGAAAAATAACAATTAGAGGAGCCTTTGCCCAACTTCAATATTTATGGTATAAAGTTCGTATTTAGAATTCAACAATAGGTGAAATTTCGTTACGCGCTTTCATGTCTTGAGAAAAGTAAATATCCTAAACGCTTATAGGCCTTTTACCATCACTATCGGAAAACAATAATCCATATCGGTCATCAACGACGAATGCGCAACACTGGAATTTGTAGACATATTTTGTATACGTCAATAAATTATTTTAGTCAGACTAGAAAAAGTGTACCCCTAATTATGCTGGCTAGGCCAGTGCCATGATGACGTAAGACAAAACGTGGCTAGATTATAAGTTGTCCAAAACAATTGATGTAAAACTTGCGAGCTTGAAGTAAACACCAATCCCATTGTATTTCACCAGTTGTCCAACAGCATGGCAAAACTACCGCCCGTCGCACGCACTGACGCGTCTTAACCTTCTATGATCATCATCAGAGTACGACGGCAAACTGAATAGCAAGGATCAGACTGCATTGCTTATATCTGTAAAGCAAAATTAGATGTGCGGCTCTTACCTCTAGTAGTCTCGCATATTAGACTGGTAATATCCGCCGCATTCTCTAAACTTGTATGGAATTGAGTAGTACAGAACAAATCAGTCTGCTAGAATGAGTTCTACATGCTGATCATAGTGCTTGGCTGAAAACCTTGCACAATATGGCATCGAAAAGTACTTGGTGGGGAAATTACAAATATCAGGCATAGTTATATTATTTTTAATGCTCTTGTATTTTTTTCTCAGATTTAACTATGAGTTTTCGCGCTGTTTATGCAGATATATTACTAATATAACTTTGAATACTGAAACGATGACGACGAATACTACTACTACCACTATTACTACTATTAGTATTGCTGATACAACAGCAGGTATTACTACCACTACTGATGTTGCTTCTATTACTAATAATAATACTATTAATAGTACTATTGATACTACTACCACTACCACTACTGCCGTGACAACTACTAGTATTACTACAACTGCTACTACTCCTATTACTAGTGCCGAATCTAATATTACTACTTCTGATACAATTACTACTACCACTACTGTTGTCGCTGCTAACACTAATACTTTAACTAATAATAGTATTACAAATACTACTACTGCAATTACAACTACTACTACCGAGAATACTGCTGCAGTTACTGTTATTATTATTATTATTACTGCTACTAATATTACTGTTATTACTATCACTACTAAAACTTATAATAATATATCTATTACTACAACTCATCATCATAATAGGCAACAACACCAAAGTCATTTCTAACTAATGTTTCACTGCCATAAGAATTGAAAAACAACAAATTTTAAAAAGCGATAACAATGACAAAAATAATTTAGGCACGCAAATTAAAAGTGATCTATGAAGAGGATCAAGAAACTATAAATATATTTACCTAGATAACACTAATAAGTGAAGCAAACTAAGCCTTCAATGAAAACCATTATGGTCAAAACTTCCTTAAGACAAAGGAACCTTGGAAATGCAGCTTGGTTGCGGTTCTCCTCGTATCCTGCTTTAAACACAACCAAACCACGCAGCTAACTCTGCCAAACTAATAAAATAAAATCTCAAAGAAGATCCTATTAGAAATCTGTAATAGTGAGCTCGACTTGAGGCCATATTGTGCAGGGTTTTAAACCAAGAACTGTGATGCGCACGTGGAGCCCATCGTGGCAGACGTGTTTGTCCTATACTACCCAATTTGGATGTAAGTGACTTCAATTGTTTCTCCGAAGTTAAAATTTACCCACCATGTTTCTTACGCCAATCTGGTGCTGGATAAGAAAACGGTGCTCTACTTGGCAATCGAATTGATGTGACACGCAAAACAGGACCGAAGCAATAAAGTTAATGGAGCCTTATTATTTGTCTAACGCAGAGTATTTGTTGGCCAATCCAAAAGTACGTACACGGATGTCCGCATTGGTTAATAGTTATTGGTTAACTATATGTGTTATGCTTCTTAAACAACGGTGGTCTAGTGCATGTAAGCATTTAAAATCCTAAATTCTATGGGGCCGAAGCCCACTAGTGTATAACAAAACTGCACATACTGATGCATTAATAGCACAAGCTTGAATGCAACGTGAAATACTGATGTTTCTCCAAAGTTGGCGAAGGTTGAACAAATCTATTTTAGCTTTCGCGATTTTCAACCTTACCTCACCAAACACAATTCCTGAGTTATTCATAGAGCTTTCAAGATACGTAAATCTGTCAAAAATGTGCTCATCTACACTCTGTAGGAGCACATATGATGTGAGCAGAAGGTGATAATGTAAAATTATTTTATATTTTCATTCTCGTAGATATTCTCCCAATCAAGGCCGATGAGAACAATCTGCCAAAGCGGCAGTGGCCAAAGATTCCTTCAGCAGACTAAACCTGCCTTTCCCTTCAGGCACGCCCGCATTTATTCGGCCAATTCCCATTTAAAACCAAGTGCTACTGCTTAGTTATATAAGATTAGAGGCCTCACATGAAATGAGATGATTGCGGTATCTCATTAAACCCGGAAATTTTCATGCTACCATTCCCGAGCTGACAAGCTAATGCCCGCCGGTCGTCAAGTAGAAAAAGTTATACGGCTATGGGATACTATCGATACTGCCACTACTGATACTACTACTAATTCTACTACTACCATTACTATTACTCCTACTGTTACTACTGCTACTATTACCGCTACTGTTGCGGCTACCTCTACAATTCCTACCACAATACAACTACTAATACTCCACATACTTGTTATACTACAACTACTACTAATACTCCTACTACTACTACTACTACTGCTACCATTACTAATAGTACTACTACTGCTGCTGCTACCACTACTACTTCCACGACCACTACCAGTACTACTACTACTACCACTACTACTATTACTACTACCACTACTTCTAAAATTAGTAATACTATTATTGCTACTACCACCACCACCAATGCTACTATTACTAAAACAACTAATACCATTACTTCTGGGCAATAATTGAAGGGCTCCCAATAAAGACGAAACCGGTCAACTGGAAGAATTTCTTTAATTAATCTTTTGAGCTTGATTTAAAGAATTGTTATCATCACCCGCGCAATCAATTATTCTTAAATTGTATAACTGGTTGAATTACTTTTTCTACATTATGAATTGCTTAGTTTACACTGAAAAATGTATGTATATACTGTGACGTGTTTATATCCTGCTAAAAATTAGTTTAAATTATTTTTATCATCACTCATGCAATCAATGAGTATTCAACTGCTAAAGGTAGCAGAAGCGATTCATCAAGTAGACTGTTCGATCTCTATTGCCACAGGCTGGGATTCAAACCAGTGCATATATGCTTCAAATAATTGCAACTCATCTGCACTGTATATATTTTTCGCTATAATACTACAATTCGATATATTAGCCCATATATTTCCTAGAGTATTTGAAAATAAGCAAACAAAATGGTTCTTGGGCAGTATAGTGAAGTATAGTAAATTCGACTTAATTATCCGTTCTACGAATTTCATTAATCAGCGTAAAATGCCAACAATTTCAAGTGGCCTTCTACATTAAACGAGCATTGGCTGCGCAGGCGCTGACAGCAATTACTTTTTAATCAAGGTTGCTATGTGGACATATACACCTAACCCATTATGTACATACACTTGTCAGTATGAACTTAGAACTGTATAGTGTAGGAAAGGTAATTCATCCAGTAGACCGGTTTCATCCTTATTGGGAACTCATCATATATTGGCCAGAATTTGCCACGGACAGGGCTCGAACCTGGGCATGTCCGCTTCGGAATCTGGTGCTCTAACCACTGAGCTACCCTGCCTATTACATTCAAGTTATTGCTCCTAACTATCAACAACTAAATATGACTTAACAATAATTGATTGCGCGGGTGGTGGTAACAATTCTTTAAATCAAGTTTGCGAGGTCGAAGTAAACACCAATCCCATTTTATTTAACCGGTCGTCGAACGACATAACAAAACTACCACCAGCCACAACGCACTGACGCGTTTCGACCTTCCATGATCATCATCAGAGTACGACGGCAAACTGACTATCGCTGGTCAAACCGCATTGAATATACATGGAAATCAAATTTAGATATGCGGCTGTCACCTCTGGTTAAATAAAATGAGATTTTTGTTTACTTCAAGCTCGCAAACTTGATTTAAAGAAATGTTACCACCACACACGCAATCAGTTATTGTTTAAATTGTATTGCCTATATATGTATATATATATATATATATATATATATATATATGTGTGTGATATGTTTGTTTATTTGTACACACATTTATATTAACACCGTTCGTATACTAACATGTTTTGTTTTGTCTTTTAGCATGTATATCTGCATTATATGATGAATAAAGCCTAATATTTTAGGCAACTCTTTCTTCTGACTTGTCTAATCATTCTGCCCGTTTGCTGTGCTTGTTACTGTGATTCAGAACAATTTATTCATCATATAACCCAATCATGGAACGCCTAATTCGACCAGATCGATTGGATGTTGAACCTAGTGCACCAGATGCAGCAAAACAATGGAATCATTGGTATCGTACATTCTGTGGCCTCCTAAAAGCAGTCGAATCCATGAATCCGGATAAATTGGACACTCTTATTTCCTACGTCTCTCCTAACGTATATGAACACATCGTTGACTGTGATACTTATGATCATGCTATCAAAACTCTAATGAATCTCTATGTCAGACCGAAAAATGAAGTCTTTGTTCGTCATATACTCGCGACTACTAAACAAGAAAATGGACAAACATTGGATCAATTTGTTCAGATTCTGAAATCGTTAGCTAGGGAATGCAATTTCAAACCAACTACGGCCGAGGAAAATCGAGACGATGCTCTGCGCGATGCCTTCATTAATGGAATCCAGTCCAATTCAATCAGACAACGTCTCTTAGAACACAACTCACTTAATTTTCAAGCGGCTTTTGATCAAGCACGTGGTCTCGAAATGGCGGAAAAGCAATCATTATCATATCAAAACTGTTTGAATTCTGCACACACTGCAACAGTTCAGCCACTCTGTCCTTCATCAACCTCCGATAAATCTACAGATAATCTTGTTGCTGCTGTTAAACAAAAATGTGACTTTTGTGGGTACGATTATCATTTAAGATGGAAATGTCCGGCCAGAAACGCCTTCTGTAAAAGTTGTGGAAACAAAGGACATTTTCAAAAGGTATGTCGCTCTAAGAATCACCGCCCAGTGGTTTCGACGCTTCATCCTACCATATCTGCAACTGTATTAGCAGCTGCTCCAGATTGTCTCACCAAATGTGTAATAAATCTAGAAGTCAATAACATAAATTGTCATGCTCTCGTTGATACAGGCAGTTCCTGTAGTTATGTTTCAGAAGCCTTCGTTTTGAAAAATAATTGGAAAATTCACTCCTCTCAAGAAACAATAACCATGGCGTCTAGCTCATTTTCGAGTCATACCAAAGGTCATTGTTTTGTGTCGATTCAATACAAATCATGTGTTTATCAAAATATCAAGCTATCTATACTTTCTGATCTTTGTACTGACGTACTCCTCGGTCATGACTTCCTTGGATTGCATAAAAGTGTAAATATCTCTTTTGGTGGTCATAAATCGTCATTCACCGTCTGTTTACTGAAACCTGCATCTGTTACGTCCCCGCCTCTTTTCCACCATTTAACTGCTAACTGGAGGCCTATTGCTACGAAATCAAGAAGGTACAATCGAATGGATGAAATATTTATCCGGGATGAAATAAACAGATTAGTTTCTGATGGCATTATCGAACCTTCAACATCCCCGTGGAGAGCACAAGTTCTTGTGGTATCGAATGAGAATCACAAGAAACGTATGGTTGTGGACTACAGCCAAACAGTCAACAAATTCACACTATTAGACGCCTATCCTTTGCCGAAAATAGACCAAATGGCTGAAACCATTTCAAAATATCATATATTCAGCACTTTGGATCTCAAAAGCGCTTACCACCAGATACCTATCCAAGAACATGAAAAGGTATTTACTGCTTTCGAAGCGTGTGGACGCTTGTTTCAATTCCGTCGCATTCCCTTCGGAGTGACGAATGGTGTCTCATGTTTCCAAAGAACTATGGATCATATAATCGCACAGGAACATCTCACAGATATAAACACCTGACCCATTAATTACTTACATAAGTCAGTATAAACTAAGAATTGTATAGTGTAGAAAATGCAATTCATCCAGTAGACCGGTTTCGTCCTTATACTGACTTATGTAAGTAATTAATGGGTCAGGTGTTTATATCAAGACCGCAACCTTGATTATAATAATTGTTATCACCACCCGCGCAAACAATGTTCGTTTAATCTCACAGATACATTTGTCTATGTGGACAATGTGACAGTTTGCGGGAGAGATACGCTTGAACACGAAACAAATCTCAACAAATTTCTTAATGCCGCTAAAAAATATGGATTGACTTTAAATGAATCAAAGAGCATTTTCGCAGCTAAAGAAATTACTCTTCTTGGTTTTCAAATATCGAATGGAAAAATTAAACCTGATCCTGACCGATTAAAGCCTTTACAAGATCTCCCACCACCGTCGAATGTGCAATCGCAACAAAGAATTGTGGGATTTTTCGCTTATTATTCGCCGTGGATCTCCAACTTCTCCGATAAAATCCACTCACTCGTTCATAATCGAACTTTTCCTTTGCCCGTCTCTGTGAAACAAAATTTCGATGATCTTAAAAAAGAATTAGCCGTAGCAACTTTAGCTTCTATTCGTTGTGATATTCCGTTTGTCGTCGAAACTGATGCTTCGGACGTAGCTATTGCTGCCACTTTGAACCAAGATGGAAGACCTGTGGCGTTTTTCTCTCGGACGTTGACGCCATCTGAAAAACATCACTCAGCTGTTGAAAAAGAAGCCTATGCCGTGGTTGAAGCTATTCGAAAATGGAGGCATTTGCTTTTGGGTAATCATTTCAAACTTGTCACTGATCAAAGATCTGTTTCCTTTATTTTTGGCAATCAAAATCGAGGAAGAGTGAAGAACGATAAAATTTTGCGCTGGAAAATGGAATTATCACCTTACAGCTTCGATGTTGTCTATAGACCCGGAAAAGATAATAAAGCAGCAGATGCACTAAGTCGATCCTGTTGTGGTGCGCTTCTAAATGGACTGGATTTAAAACAAATACATGATCATCTTTGTCATCCTGGAATTTCTCGTATGCTCCACTTTGTGAAATCTCGTAATTTACCATATTCTATTGATGAAATTCGAAAAATGACCTTGAGTTGTGAAGTGTGCTCTGAAATCAAACCCAGATTTCCTTCGGCAATTCAAGGCCAATTAATCAAAGCTACCCAACCGTTTGAGCGGTTATCTATCGATTTTAAAGGACCTCTTCCTTCATCAACTCGTAATCGTTATCTACTGACGGTCATCGATGAATATTCTCGATTTCCCTTTGCATTTGCTTGTCCTGACCTTAGCAGTCATACCGTCATACTTCACCTGTGTCAAATATTCGCAATGTTTGGGATGCCTTCGTACATTCACTCAGACAGAGGTTCTTCCTTCATGTCGACCGAGGTACAAAATTTTCTTCGGGAAAAAGGTATAGCTTCGAGTAGAACGACTCCTTATAATCCCAAAGGAAATGGACAGGTAGAAAGAATGAATGGTACCTTATGGAAATCGATCCTTCTCGCTCTCAGATCAAAAAGGCTTTCAGTTGAAAACTGGGAATGCGTGCTGCTGGACGCATTACATTCAATCCGTTCATTATTGTACACATCTACCAACGAAACCCCTCACGAGCGTCTTTTTCGACACTATAGAAGGTCGACTTTTGGTAACACACTCCCAACCTGGCTTACTGTTCCTGGCAAAGTTTTACTCAAGAAGAATGCTAGAATTTCTAAATATGACCCCTCTGTGGAAGAAGTTGAACTAATTCATTGCAATCCTAACTATGCGCATGTTCGTTTTTCTGATGGAAGAGAAGATACAGTATCTATCCGTCAATTAGCCCCGAAAGGCTCCGACGCACTGATGAATGAAGCTGGAACTAATATGGGACTCTGTGAAAATGAACCGGTTGTTGCTGATGAACAAACCTCCTATAATGACGATACCGATATTGATAATGTTAAGGCAAATGGTGAATCTACGGATAACTCAAATGCTCGTGACCTATCAGAGAATCTCGAAAACCTTATCAATCAACAACAACGTGTTCATTATTATAATTTACGAAGTGGAAATGTTTAAATACTATGTTTTCTCAATCCTCTTTGAATTGTTACTATAACAGTCTTGTTCCGACTCTGACGCTACGCTACAAATCGCAGTGGAGGAGAATGATATGATTGTTTATTTGTACACACATTTATATTAACACCGTTCGTATACTAACATGTTTTGTTTTGTCTTTTAGCATGTATATCTGCATTATATGATGAATAAAGCCTAATATTTTAGGCAACTCTTTCTTCTGACTTGTCTAATCATTCTGCCCGTTTGCTGTGCTTGTTACTGTGATTCAGAACAGTGTGTATGTGTGTGTGTGTGTGTGTGTGTGTGTGTGTGTGTGTGTGTGTGTGTGTGGAGAAAACTACAAACAGTTAATGTTCGTGACTGCATAGAAATTTTGCAGCCCACATATCCAGTCAAGTTCAATGTATGCGAGACTGTTAGAGGTGAGAGCCGCATATCTAACTTTGATTTCCATATATATTCAATGCGTATTGATCCTCGATAGTCAGTTTGCCGTCGTACTCTGATGACGATCAAGGAAGGTCGAAACGCGTCAAAGCTTTGCGGCTGGCGGTAGTTTTGTAATGTTGTTCGACGAGTGGTTATATACAATGGGATTGGTGTTTGCTTCAAGCTGGCAAACTTGATTAAAAGAAATTAAATATAACGTCCTTGTATGGGACTGGATTCATTTCTAAATCTATTTATCAGCACGATTTTGCTCGTCAAGTCTTGTCTATTTAAACGATACTGATACAAATTTTGAGTCAAAATAAAAGTGAAGCCATAATTCATCTATTTGTGATATGTGGGTTAGTGTGTATGCATGCATTTGTATTTAGACATGTTATTGAAAGACTTCAGGTAGACACGAAGTGCGTCGTCGTTACTAATATTTCCAATTTTCAATTAAACATATCAGAGCAGACACACGTTTGTGCTCGTGCAAGTACTGCGCTCGTTAGGTAGTGTTAAAGCGTCCAGTTCACAGCTTCTAGTGAAAATTTATTATGACAGAAGTGGCTTTTGACAGGTATCAATATCACACGAAAGCATGTTTGCTTAACGACGTATTTTTGCATGATTATAAAAGCACGTATTGAGTACGAAAGGATATCCAACTATGCTTACAAGAAGTTACACGGCAATTCGATACATCACGGACAGAAACCTACACACACAATCGCAAGCGCTTTAGGTGAGCAGTATTTTAAAGTTTTCAATTTTGACAATTCCTCGCTTAATCTCTTTCTCTTATTATATCAAAGGCAGGTAAGAGAACATGTGATTATATTATGCTAACACTATTAAAGTATGGGAACTCAATTTTTGGAAAAGGAAACAAGAAGAAACGAAATTTTATTCTAAAAGGCTCGATCTGTCTACAATCGATGAATATATATATGTATTTATATATATATATATAATAAGTTATATATATATATATATATATATATATATATATATATATATATATATATGAAGTCTAATGGCAGGATTTGTCTATATGCAATTTGCTAATATAAACTAAACACTGCATCAGGTGGCAAAGGCAATTCATCGAATATACCAGTTTCTGCTTTACTTAGAACTCTTGAAGTACCGTGTAGAACTTTCCGCGAAATGGACTTGAACTTAAGCACATTTGCTTTGGACTCTGAGACTCTTTCCACTGCGCAACACAATGACAGATCGAACTTTAGGTCAAACCAATGCCAAATATGCTCCACCTGCAAAAAAGACTGTCTAAAAATGTGGATGTATTACTTTAAAATGACACATAGTGCGCTACTTGAGTAGCGTAATAGAAGTTGAAAGACATTTTATATATTAAACATTGTCTAGTTTATACCAACAAGAAATATATAACACAATCCTCCCATTACACATTATTCTCCATAAATTCGTATGCCTACGTCGACCATTGTAAGGTATTTAACGTGTCCATGAATTTCTTTCGTGGGTGGTGGATTTGCACTATCCGTTCCACGAAAATCTGTTTGATCCGCATTTCCAAGTACGCATTGAGTTCGTCTTTGTGGTGGCTGGGTGCCGAAGGCTTTCACATAATTCGTACTAACCGCGTGTAAATGAGGTACGGTCTACTCATAGTTGACTGGCAACGTTTCGGTTCCTCATCTCCAGTACCCTCATCAGTCTTCTAATAGCACACAGTGCAATGCATGACTGTCGTCCATGGTCGGAGCAATCGCAACTATATTTTTTAGCACACAAAGTTGTTAATATACATTTTAGCCTACCTCATGCAACATATCCGTTTTTTGTAGCGGATAAAATGATTTCGAAGCTAAAGTCCGATCGAAGCTTTCAGAAAGAACGAAGAGCCCAGTATCCTCATGGGCAAGACTAAGTGCATACTACCATGCCCTATACGATGATGTGACGCCATTACAACTTATGTCCTAACATCTCGCCCTTAATATCTACTAAGGTAACGTTTGTGCGCATTGCATTATCATAGTGAGTGTAAAATAATACCGAAGACTGAATTATGGTAAATTTGCCATTTAAGGTATGATCGGTCAACCAGCATTTGAAATACGGGTTTACAAGAATTTGTTTAGATTATTGTATCTCTAAATTGTTTGCCAGATAAAATGACATTTCAAGTTGACACATTTCATTTAACTTATAGCTAGTGTATAACCTGAATTATGCTCTTTATTTGTGCATACACGGAAGTGGAGTACGTATTTAAATTCAAATAGTCGGGTGGGAGGTAGGAATAGTATTTCACGTTATTAACGAAATAAATTTTTCGGACTTGATATAGACACAAGTTCCCATTATTAAACTAGTAGCGCAACATAGCAAATATATCGTCAACCGTAAGAAATATTGCATTTTGAGATGTCACGGGCGAACAAAGAGCACGACGGAAAACAGTCTGACAAAGGTAATCATTTAAAATATAAGGTGTGGACAACAAGAAATCCGTCTTTCGCCTACCATAGCCCCTCACACGCACACTTCGCTTGTATGTCTTATTTCCTCAATGATGTCATCAACGTAACATGTTTTAGGCTATGGCCTTTCTCGAATAAGTAATAGTAATAATTAATAAGTAATAAGTAATAAGTAATAGTAATCATAGACTGCGATGGCAGAGATACGAATTCTTTAAATTAAGGTTGCAAACTTAAGATAAACACCAGTTATAATAATTAAACAATCTGTGATTGCGCGAGTGTTGGTAACAATACTTTTAATAAAGTTTGCGAGCTTGAAATAAACACCTATCGCACTGTATTTAACCAGTCGTCGAACAGCATAGCAATACTACCGTCAGTCACACGTACTGACGCGTTTCGACCTTCCATTATCATCATCAGAGTATGGCGACAACCCGACCAATCATGATATACTGTTTGTTGCGGAGAACTAATATCTTTACAATTGTGTAGTAGGTATTGTGCACCTAGTAACAAATCAGATAAAATAGGACCGGAAGGATAAAAAAAAGTTAGCATGAACGCGAGGTATAATCTCATGTGCACATTACTAGGTGTTACTATGTGCGAAACACACATCGTATTTTATTAAACAAGTGGCACATTACAACGGTTTGAGTCCAATTAAATATATGACCCACCATCGTGCACTTGGTATCTACTAATGTAACATTTTAACGTATTGTACTATTATAATAAGGAAAGTAAAATAATAGCGTAGACTAAATGACGGTAAATCTGCCTTTCCAGGTATGACTAGCAAAGCCACAAGCAAACTATATGATTAGTCAAAAAATTTTGGAAGATTGCAATAAAGCCATGCATCTTTTCTCCGATCAATAGTTACCTAAATAACAATTTTAATTCTCCAATTTTATAGTTCGCTATGGGCAATTTTTTGTATGTAGACGATCTACAGGTCAAACATTTAAAGTGCATAGACAACCAGAGCAGAGAGTTGCTTGTAGACTTCTTAGAATAAATTTCATTCCCTGCAGTTCGGTTAAACGAACATGGGTTGCGCAGGCGGTAAAAGCAATTACTGTAATCAAGGTTGCGATCTTAATTCCGAAGCAGACGTGCCCAGTTTCGAGCCCTGTCTGAGGAAAATTCTGATAAGTACATGAAGAATTCACAATAAGGATGAAACCGGTCTACTGGATGAATTGCCTTTTCTACACTATACAATGCTTAGTTTATACTGACAACATGTAAGTAATTAATGGGTCAGGTGCTTATATCAAGATAGCAACCTTGATTATACTAGTTGCAGTGAGATCTCCGTCTGTCAGTTTGCCCTCATGATCCGATATGCAGAAAAGATGTCTTCAGTCGCCATATATCCAAAACTACATGGCCGTTGAAGATGAGGTCATTCGATATTGCAACAAGATCAATATCAGGTCTCCTTCGTTTGCATGAGATGGGGAGAAATTTGAGTTTCAAAATGACCGCATCGCCACTCGAATCGACGGCCTTTCTTAAGAACAATTTATTTTAAAATAAGTAGTAATTCACCATGACTCGCACATGCTTTCTGCCGCGATGTTCAAAATTGGCGGATGACTGCCGTTACAGTGCCCACCTAGAAAATAAATGACAATAGCATTCCAGCAATGAAGTCTTGTATCCGCCAATTTTTTACTGCATAAGAATTAATCAATAATATAATCCCCCAAAGAATTCTTGATGAGCCAGTACTGCTCTGAGCCAACTCAGAAAGGGGCTCCAACGGGAATGGCATTCTTAGAACAGATAAAGTCCAGCGAATTTATGAGTGACAAAGATTATTCAAGATATCAGCCATTTGACCAAATCACGCCATAATCTCACTAACAAAGAAACACTTGGAAGAGGCAAATCTTCGGGAACAAAATGACTTGCAGGCTATAGTAAACCAAGCAATACAAGAACTCACCGTGTTGGAGAAATATTTCCGCTAGGTTTTCACGTTCAATTTACTTCTCTTTAGTTATTAGGTTAAAGTGCGGCATGGTCAAATTAACGGTATTGGGATTAATAGCGTCCAGTTTCAAAATTATTGAACTACACGTGCTGCGGTTTCGCATATAACTCGAGTGTGAAAAGCCTACCATGTATAAAATAAGCATTATAAAGAATTGAAGTTTAATATACCGGCCCAGAAAATTATTGATCGCCTCAAAAAAACACTAGTGACGTCTATCATATGCAAGTGAAAAGAAATCTAAATAATACCACAAAGAATTAAACATTGGCATCAGCTGTCCCACGTCAAGTAGGCTAATTCAGATGTATGCTTTCCCCATAAAATTGTACTTTAAGTGCACTTATTATGCATTTCATTTACATTAAAATTCCCATACAAGGTAAACGTGTTAAGCGAATACAAACCGTCGATGTTTAGTCAGCAAATGTGGAAAAAAAACAAAAATTCGAATAAATTTCTTCCAAAAGACCGAGAGCACATTATCACCAGTTACACAAATAAATATAAATATGTTTAGAAAAAATGTTTGGGAAAGTGTGTATGTGCTTGCGCCACTGTGTCTATCTTCAATAAATGCTAACATGCCAGTTCTAGCAAAGCAACACTCATCTATTCACACCAAACTGTTTATAGTGTTTTTACAATATAAACTGAACCTTGCATTAGGTAGGAAAAGCAATTCAGCCAATAGACCAATTTCGTCCTTATTGTAAACTCGCCAAGATCTGCCAATAATTTGCTGCGAACGGGTCACCAACTAAGTCACAGTTTCTTCAGAGTCCGGAACAGCACACATTGCGTCAACCCTGGCCGACGGACACAGCACGCAGTTTCATTTCATCTACCGACCTAACTATCTAGTAATCTCTTCACTCAGATGGAAGCCATTTGCCCCGTCCGCGACAAAGTATGGACAGTACTTAATGAGATCCAAACAAGGACGGAGGCGATTATTTTCAACAAGAGTGCGATCTCGATACAGACACCAATCCCATTATGCACATAAATTTGTCAGTATGAACTAGGCAATGTATCGCGTGAAGGAAAGTCATGGAGTAGACTGTTTTCGTCCACATCGAGAACTCTTCAAGTATTGTCCAGAATTTTCCGCGGACAAAGGATAACAATTATTGCAACTCAACGTTGCGATCTTGATATACACACACACCAATCTCATTATATATTACAAATGGTGGCATAAAGTAAGTCTTTTGTGTTGTTCTCAATAAGGGCGACACCGCACACTGTTTAGTTTATAATTTTTTAAAATTGTATTCACGCTTCTCTATCGTGGTTAGTTTCGCAAAGATCCGATTGATCTCCATTTCCAAGAATGCATCAAGTTCATCTTCGTGGAGGCTGTGTGCCGTTTCGACCCGTTCCACCGAAGGCTTCAAACTCGTTCATACTAAGCACTGGAAATGAGGTACGATTTAATCTTCGCCGACTTCGTACCTCATGAACTATGTCGAAGCTTTCGGAGGAAAGGGGACGAATCAGTACGCAGCTCCCACGAAGACGAACTCGAACCGTACTTGAAAATTTGGATCAATCGGATCATTGCGAAACTGACAGGTGCAAAGCGAATACCCACGAAAGCATGCCGTGTGGATACTTTACATGTGACGATTACATTGCACAATCATGTAAGAAATATCTGACAGAAAAGTATGTCGATTTAGTTTTCATTGTCAAATGCAATATATCATGTGTTTAGTGCTTATATCAAGATTGCAAACTTGATTTAAAATAATTAAACGAACATTGGTTGTGCGGGTGGTGATAACAATTATTATAATCAAGGTTGCGGTCTTGATATAAACACCTGACCCATTAATTACTTACATATGTCAGTATAAACTAAGAATTGTATAGTGTAGAAAAGGCAATTCATCCAGTAGACCGGTTTCGTCCTTATTGGGAACTCATCAGTACTGGCCAGAATTTGCCGCGGACAGGATCGAACCTGGGCACGTCTGCTTCGGAATCTGGTGCTCTAACCACTGAGCTATCCTGCCGCACACTAAACACAATTTTCAGTTATATACTAACTAATGTAACTTGTTAGTCATTTTTCCTTTAGGTGGAGCTCATATGGCATCCATTTAGACCCAAAGTTCCAACTAACCATCCCCAATCTGACATTAATGAACAGACACCACACTACATGGGGAAGTGGTATTGAAATGAACATTTATATAATTAAACGAACATTGGTTGCGCGGGTGGTGATAACAATTATTGGAACTTTGGGTCAAAATGGATGCCATATGAGCTCCACCTAAAGGAAAAATTGACTAACCAAGTTACATTAGTTAGTATATAACTGAAAATTGTGTGTAGTGTAGTGTGCGGCAGGATAGCTCAGTGGTTAGAGCACCAGATTCCGAAGCAGACGTGCCCAGGTTCGTATCCTGTCCGCGGCAAATTCTGGCCAGTACTTGATGAGTTCCCAATAAGGACGAAACCGGTCTACTGGATGAATTGCCTTTTCTACACTATACAATTCTTAGTTTATACTGACATATGCAAGTAATTAACGGGTCGGGTGTTTATATCAAGATCGCAACCTTGATTATAATAATTGATTTAAAATAATTGTAATCGCTGCCTGCGCAACGAATAAATGTTTAAATGGTTTGATTATTTAAATCAAGTTTACCAACTTGAAGTAAACACCAATCCCATTGTATTTAACCAGTCGACCGATCAACAAAGCAAAAATACCGTATCTAACGGTATATATATATATATATATATATATATATATATATATATATATATATATATATATATATATATATATATATATATACGCATATGTACGCTTGTTTTTTAAACGAAAGGGTCGTCAGGAGTTCTAGATAAATGCAAATGCAAATGCAAATGGAATTTGGTGGTTCTGAACATTAGAAGACACTAATACATTTAGTTTATGGTGCTGACTAGTTTTTTTACTGTACGTCAAAGGTACACAGTTGATTTGGATAAAACTTAAAATGTAACGGCAAAGCTACCCTTATTTGTTTATTTATCATTTTGTTTTAAAGTTTGTTTGCATGCGCGTGCGTATCCTCGTTTGACTGGTCAAAAAGTTCAGGCAACAGATAGGTCGAAACAACGGCAGATACAAACAGCAAGATATATATTACAGTGCAAAAATGTTAATACTATGTTTGACATAGGAAAACATTTATTAACACCAGGACCAGTAAGGAATCGATAATCCGGTACCAAAACAGGAAAAGTATGTGCTTGAAGAGAATTAAAATTAACAGAATAGTGCTATGTATTCTCACAAAGTCAGTAAGACTATTATTGGGATACCATACCAGACATCTGAATTCTTTAAATCAAGTTTGCGCGCTTGAAGTAAACACCAATCCCGTTGTATTTAACCAGTCGTCGAACAGCATAACAAAGCTACCGCCAGCCGCAACGCCCTTTTAATCAGTCGTCGAACAACATAACAAAGCTACCGCCAGCCGCAACGCCCTTTAACCAGTCGTCGAACAACATAACAAAGCTACCGCCAGCCGCAACGCCCTTTTAATCAGTCGTCGAACAACATAACAAAACTACCGCCAGCCGCAACGCACTTTTAACCAGTCGTCGAACAACATAACAAAACTACCGCCAGCCGCAACGACGACTGGTTAAATACAACGGGATTGGTGTTTACTTCAAGCTCGCAAACTTGATTTAAAGAATTGTTACCACCATCCGCGCAATAAATTATTATTTCCATATTTATGAAATACGCTTTGATCCTCGCTAGTCAGTTTGCCGTCGTACTCTGATGATGATCATGGAAGATCGAAAGGCGTCAGTGCGTTGCGGCTGGTGGTGGTTTTGTTATGTTGTTCGACGACTGGTTAAATACAATGGGATTGGTGTTTACTTCAAGCTCACAAACTTGATTTAAAGAATTGTTACCACCACCCGCCCAATCAATTATTGTTAAATAGACATCTGAATTCCAGCATCAGGCCATTAAAACTACAACAGTGTGCCTTTTCACATTCAGTTTGACACTAGAGATTTAATAGGTCACGCGAAATGAGACACGTTTATGAAAAACTAATTGAAAGAACCGTTAACAGCAAGGCGATTAGATCAAATTTAAAGTATCATGACGTTAATTGGTCTCCTGTTCAACTCTCCATTGATTATGCGATTAACAACAACGCGTTAGGTGATAAACAATACGCAATTCAAGTTTTAAATGGAATGGAAATTAACAATTATAGCTCATCAGTAATTAAATTAAGGTTGCAACCTTAAGATAAAACAAGTTCCATTATATACATACAATTATTCGTATAAACCAACCGTTGAATAATGTAATAATAAAGGCACTTCATACAGAGTACCGGTTTCGTCCTTATTGGGAACTCCGTATACTGTCCAGAAATTGCCACTGACAGGACTCAAACCTGGACACATCTGCTTGGGAATCTGTTGCTCTACCCATCGAGCCACTTTGCCACACGTCAAACACAATTTTCAGTTCCATACAAAATCATGGTTTTATGCATTTTCCTTCAGGTGGAGCCTAAACGACATCTCATTCGACATAAAGTACCAGCTCTTGAAGAGATGCTACATATGCTCAACCTGAAAGGAAAACTGACCAAAAACATAAGTTGGTAAGGAACTGAGAATTGTTTGTAGCGTGCGGCAGGGTGGCTCAGTGAATAGAACAACACATTCCAAAGCAGACGTGTCTAGGTTCGAATCCTATCCGCGGCAAAGTCTGGACATTACGGACATTCCCAATAAGGACGATACTGGTCTACTGATTGAAGTGCTTTTTCTACATTATAAAATGTTTAGTTTATTCTGACTAATGTATGCGTTTAATAAGACTGGTGTTTACATCAAGATCGCAACTTGGATTTAAATAAATTATATCACCGCCCGCGCAATTTATTTTCATTTAATTATATCGCACCAGTCATCACAACATTGAAAAAACAATGCTAGCTGCCCAAAATAAGAAATCACGACTTTCAATAGTCATCGTCATATCGAAACGAGAAACTGACAAGCGGTGTTAAACCCGCGATTGAATTGTACTATTGTTAAAATCAGTAAAGTGGATCTAATTTCTATTAGATTTGTACTTGAATAGAAATCGCTGTCGCAAAATTTAAAATAAAATACAATTAGAGCTATTTCTTGCCTTCGTCAAATTCAAATAAGCTATCCGACTTCGTTCTTATTGGGAACTCATTATGTACTGGCCAGAATTTGCCTAGGAAATGGCTCGAACCCGAGCACGTCTGCTTCAGAATCTGGTGCTCTAACTACCGAGCCACGCTGTCGCTATCCGACAATTACTTTTTAATCAATGTTGCGAACTTGATATAAACACGTGACGCATTATGTACAGTTATCCTACACACGCACACATACACCACACGCAAATTATATAGGCAAGTCAATACAATTTAAACAATAATTGATTGCGCGATTGGTGGTAACAATTCTTTAAATCAAGTTTCCGAGCTTGAAGTAAACACCAATCCAATTGTATTTAACCAGTCGTCGAACAACATAACAAAACTACCGCCAGTCTCACACACTGACGCGTTTCGACCTTCCATGATCACCATCAGAGTACGACGTCAAACTGTCTATCGAGGATCAAACCGCATTGCATATATAATGAAAGCAAAACTTCATAAAATTTACTTGAATCTCGCAAACTTGATTTAAAGAATCGTTACCACCACTCGCGCAATCAATTATTGTTTAATGTTGTCTATATATATATATATATATATATATATATATATATATATATATATATATATATATATGTGTGTGTGTGTGTGTGTGTGTGTGTGGCGAAAGCTACAAACAGTTTATATTCGTGACTGCATAGAGATAGTGCAGCCGAAATTTCCAATCACGTACAATGTATGCAAGACTACTAGAGATGAGAGCCGCATATTTAATTTTGCTTTCCATATATATTCAATGCGGTTTGATCCTCGTTAGTCAGTTTGCCGTCATACTCTGATGACTGGCTAAATATATAGGCAAGTGTTGCTCAAAAATCATACTAAAAGTAAATACCAAACACAAAAATCAACGTATATCTTTCAGGAAATGAAGTCGAACATGTTCAAAATGGGTACACTTATCAAAATAAGTCATTTTTAGCAATTCTGGTTAATGAAATTAATGTGTACATAGGATTACACTTTTCTGTGTATCCTGACTTTGGCATATGTTTCTAGTCGAAATCCATAAAACGATTAGCCTAGTCTTGAGCATTAAATTTTGCTCTTTTTATTTAACGAAGACGTCTAATCCAGTATGTTGTTAGTTATGTTGTTCGATGACTGGTTAAATACAACGGGATTGGTGTTTACTTCAAGCTCGCAAACTTGATTTAATGAATTGTTACCACCACACGCGCAATCAATTATTGTTAAATTGTATTGCCTATATATGTATGTGTGGCGAAAGCTGCAAAGAGTTAATGTTCGTGACTGCATGGAAATTGTGCAGCCGACATTTCCGTAACGTACAATGTATGCAAGACTACTAGAGGTGAGCGTCGCATATTTAATTTTGCTTTCCATATATATGCAATGCGGTTTGATCCTCGCTAGCCAGTTTGCCGTCGTACTCTGATGATAATCATGGAAGGTCGAAACACGTCAGTGCGTTGCGGCTGGCGGTAGTTTTGTTATGTTGTTCGACGACTGGTTAAATACAAAGGGATTGGCGTTTACTTCAACCTCGAAAACTTGATTTAAAAAATTGTTACCACCACTCGCGCAATCAGTTATTGTTTAATCCAATTTAGTGGTCATTACATCAGAGAAATATGTTAGCTACTATAAACTGATTCAAGGTTATTTGTTAACTCAGACAGCACGGCGAGATTATGGTGCCATAAATTAATATCTAAATTCAGCACATCTGCAAAGAGCAATAACTGAAACATACTTGTACATTAGCAGGCAAAAACACAAACAAAAGCACGAAAACATACCACCGAACACACACACACACACACACATTCCAGCACACCCAAAATTAGTCCATTAACAACAGAAACAGCAGGCACAAACAAACATTGAACCCATCGACCTTTACAAGACCACATGTTCTGAACATTGCCGCGGTGCGCGCGTTTATGCGTTTTGTGCGTATTCCACATTATCAAATTTAAAATCTACATTGTCTCTACTCCACCCCCCAACAAAATACAACAGGTCCACATATTTACACGAAAACATGCAAATAATATACGCATATAGATTCAGCAGATATGTAACAGACTATCATATGCAATGAGTAATAGACACATGGAGAGTGGAGCGTGCATTTGCTTAGTTCAACACATTGGATGGTGGTGGTGGGCGGACGAAGCAGGCCTCTGATAAGACCTCAGTCGTTAATGAATTTAACCAAATAAATCAAGATGACTGCTGTCCGTGTATAGACGGGCGGCCAAATAGCCGGAATACAATGCGTGCAAACAATAAAAATGGCACCGTCTAACGACTGATTGTGGGTGATGGTAACGGGAAAAAACGAAATATGACTAACAAAGAAACAACTAGAAGAAGATACCCTCATTCGCATCGAATTTCATACAAAATTCGTCAATATAAAAAATATAATAATAATAATAATAATAATAATAAGAAGAAGAATAATAATAATAGTTGTTGCAATATTAATAATAATAAAATAAATTAAAATAGAATTCATCAGTTAGGGACAATGCACTGAGTTGAATAAAAATAGTCCATAAAACAGAAAAAAACACATATATATATAACGACTGAAGAGAAGGCACAAGCTAACTCAATATAATTTAGCTGCAAACACGGGTAGAAATGAATTTAATTAAAAAATATTATTCAAATGCATAATTTGGCTATCTCTCTCTCTCATATATAACAACAATTTCCCAGCATCGAAGCAAGCCCGAACACCCACTAGACCAGCCTCAACAAGCATTCGATCGGATTTATATATTTAAACGAACATTGGTTGCGCGGGCGGTGATAACAATTATTATAGTGAAGGTTACGATCTGGATATAAAGACCTGACACATGATACATTTGTCAGGATAAACTAAAATTTGTATAGTGTTGAAAAGGTAATTAATCCAGTAGACCTGTTTCATCCTTATTTGGAACTCATCACGTACTGGCCAGAATTTTCCGAGGACAGGGCTCGAACCTAGCACGTCTGCTTCGGAATCTGGTGCACTAACCACAACAGGGTGGCTCAGTGGTTAGAGCACCAGATTCCGAGGCAGACGTGCCCAGGTTCGAATCCAATCCATGGCAAATTCTGGACAGCACATGAAGAGTCTCCAGTAATGTCGAAACTGGTCAATTGCATGAATTGCCTTCCCTACACTATACAATGTTTAGTTTTTACTGACATATGTAAGTAATTAATGGGTCAGGTGCTTATATCAAGATCGCAACCTTGATTATTATAATATGAAAACTAGAAAAAGATACTGTAGTTCGTTTCGAAATTCATCCACAATGCTTCTATATAAAATAAATTTGCAATAATTTTTAACAATAATAATGACCAAAACATAATTAATTATTTAGAGAATAATCACTGGACAAGATGCAATATTTTCATAACACAGATGAAAACAAATATATATATATATATATATATATATATATATATATATATATATATATATATATATGATTGAAAAAGCACAAGCAAATTCTGTATAATTTAGCTGTTTATGCCGAAATAAGTGATTTTTATGCAAATATTATTGCACTGCTTAATTTGTTATTTTTTAATCAATCATATATATATATATATATATATATATATATATATATATATATATATATATATATATAAGTAATTCCTTGTGCATTATTTAATATTTTAGTTTGGCCAAAATGAAGCCCATACGTCTATGCATGAATATGTATAATCTAAAAATGTATCTTAATGTATTCGCTTATAACAATATCATGTAGATACATTGATTCGTTACTCTAACAATATATTTTTACAAAGTAACACATCGGTGGATACTTCAAATTATACAGGAATATGAACAGTAAAAAATTACCAATAAATGAAACAAGAAAAAACTGTCTAAAATTTTTGTTGAACTGCAAAACACAACAAATAGAAATAAAGTAATGCAGAAATGCAGTCAGGAACTAAAACTAATCAATATCCATTAATTCCTCTATCGTTTTATTCTGGCACTTACCCATTTAAATGTCTTTTAACACCCAAAATGCAGTCATCCATCTGCTAAATCTTTATTCCATAAGATAATTTATCTATTTATCTATTTAAAAACAATCTAATTATACAATTAATTAAGCATCAATTTAACCGATTGTCTATATATCAACATATCTAACTAGCTATATACATTCATCAATTTAGCTAATACTGCGTCGATCTATCCATCTATATATAAATCTTTCCAAACAATAATCTGCCTAACTAGCTATGGAAAAAATCATCAATCTTATTTTAGATATAGTCATTATTTTATCATTATAGCTATTCGCCTATCTTTCAATCAATCAATCAACATGAAATTTTAATTATCCACCCATCTATCTACTCATCTACTCAGTTATTGATATATTTATTACTTCATTCATCTTTCTGTTAATTGATGCTGACATCGGTTGCGAGCTTGATATAAATAAAAATCCCATTATATATACATCAATCAGCAGAAATTAAGCACAGTATAGTGTATAAAAGTCAATTCATCCAGCATGATAATTTTTTAGCGGAGATTTAAAACTATGAAATTGGGCATTAAGTGCTGCGCACCTAGTAATAAATTGGTTGAAATAGGACGAGAAAGATAACCAAAAGTAATCATGAACGGAAGGTGTAATCTCATATGCACATTCATTCCGTGCTTACTGGCAACCCGAAAGTGGGTACCGGTATTAAGACCTGTACACACTATATATTTTGGTGAGGAATGTGAAACAATTGGACGTTACAATCCCCTACATGATTATGAAAACCTGTAATAGTAGAGCCAACTTCATATAAATCTTCGACAATGAGACTACAAACCCCAATTCACTATTATATATAATATATATATATATATATATATATATATATATACCGATCCTGTAAAGTGTACCAACACTATGGTTGCTAAGTATGAATATGGTATCAGCACAATGGATTTCAAGGTACGCTACATTTCACCAAAATTTGGAATAAAACATACTTCAGAACACCTGTTACTCCAGTAGATCCATACACTATGTTATTGATCGATATCATTTATCACATTTCACGGTAATCATGATGCCACAAGGTGTTTGCACCAACTGTCCACCTGATTATTCCAGATATTTCGATTTCCTCTTTCGGAAGTCCTTTTCATTGGAAAGCTCATCACAAAGACAAGTTGACAATCAATATGTAAAGTGGAAAATTTAGTTTAAACTGTCCTATTTGTACTTATTGGTAGATCTTCTAAGCCAGATAACCTGCCAGACACAGCCGGACATATCAATAACAAAAGAAAAGCCATAGAAATTTCCACCTGACGACTGGCGTGAATTAGCTAGTTAGCGCGTTAATGCTAGCATGAACTTCGCCATGTAAATGGGATACAACCATCATCCCGTTCCATGTGGAGTCTCGAGTCTGATGTAACTACACTGTAATACCTTTTGTTAAATATATAGTGACGGAATAAGAGCCCGCGTACCAGACGCAAGGGGAAGGTTTCGGCTGCTTAAGAAAACTGGTCACCGGTACCTGGGAAAATAAAGCTCATCAACCTTTGTTGGTAAACGAAGAGGAGGAATACACTGAATACAAACTATCTCCATATAACCATGAACAATACGAACCATAATGAAAATATACTTCATCGGCTGTCATGCACGATAAAAGGGTTATCTTAACTGGTGAGTCGTGCAGGTTGGAATAGCGTGTTCTGGCCTCTGTAGACACATTCATCGCCGATTCTGCTACTTTTACTTTTCTATCCTCTTTCCAATCTGACAACACCGCACTTTTATATGCTTTGAATATGGTGAATGTAGACTATACCACTGAGCCAAATATCGAAAATAATTCAAGAAAACAACCATTCATGAATAACCCAACTGATCTCTGTAAACAAAAGAATTTGTGTGGCACTCCTAAATACATCTACTAAAATAAAGGCTAAAAACCTGAACTTTGCCATTTTGTTGAATCTGCATTTTCTACAAATAATTGCAGCACAGACGGCAGCGAGGACGAATTTTATTCCGACCTCAGCACATTACTAACAAAAGCGAAATTTGTACATATAGTCTAGGTTATGGGTGACATGAATGCTCGTTGGGCTCCTAAGCAACGCAAAATCTCATTTAGGTGGAAGATTCACATTAAGTTCATTGCGCAACAATAATGGTGATCAACTGTTGCATAACTGCTAGACTTTGCAGCACACAACGTCATCTAGCTCCCAGATAGTTGAAATAGATTATGTTGCTATTAATTCTATATTCCGTGGCTGTATCGAGGATTGTAGTACTTATCGGCACACTTACGTTGACTCAAACCGTATACTTATCCATTGTTGATTTCCACTCGTTTTCCGGAAAATAAATAAGAATAATTATAAAGTAGATCTAAAAATTCTAACAACCGTCTTTCCGCCAAAAATATCAAGATATTCTAAAGTCGAAGCTAACTGGTTTTCATGGCGACATTTTGAATTTACTTTAGACAATGATACGTTTCAATACAAATAATGAAAGTACTACTGTATCTAACATTGAAAGCTACTGTATAAATAATCATTGCACTGGAAATACACCTGCTTGTGATTTATGTGGCAAATTCTGGACAGTACATGAAGGGTTTCCAATAAAAACGAAATCGGTCCATTGGATGAATGGCTTTTTCTACATTATACGATGATTAGTTTATACTGGCAGATGCATGTACATAATGGGACAGGTGTTTATATCAAGAGCACAATCTTGATTTAAATAATTGTTATCTCCGACCACGCAGTTAATGTTCGTTGAATATCTCTTTTAAATCGTATTTAACATCTGAGCCCACAAACCTTTCGCAGTACGGTATAAATAAACAAACAAACATCTTCTAAACAATTCAGCAATCAATGATTGCTCGGTTGGTGGTAACACTTCTTTAAATAAAGCTTGCAAATCTGATATAAAGAATATCTGAACAGTTTATTTAACAATTAAACAATAATTGATTGCGCGATTGGTGGTGAAAATTCTTTAAATCAAGTTTCCGCGCTTGAAGTAAACACCAATCCCATTGTATTTAACCAGTCGTCGAACAACATAACAAAACTACCGCCAGTCCCACACACTGACGCGTTTCGATCTTCCATGATCATCAGCAGAGTACGACGGCAAACTGAACAGCGAGGATCAAACCACATTACATATGTATGGAAAGTTTATTTAACAGTTTAGACAAAGAAGCCATCCATTTGAATTCTTACATAGAAACAACCATAATCGACAATGCTACCATATTTACAAAAATGATCCCAGTTTCTTATGCAGTATCCAGTATAAGTGTTTTTGACTTTGGCGTTCTGTTGGTCCAGTTCTGGTTTAATTTGTCTGTGCATAACGTATGATAAACTAATTAATGGGCATAGTTAATAGCATCTTAATTACGGTGAAAGACCATTGCAGACACCAATAATAAACGGTCTGAAAATTTATAGTCTAGTTGGCACCCTTTAGTCGTGCCACAATATAAATAGTGAGTTGGGTTTGGTGTCGCACAGCTAATGCCCTTATATGAAGTTGAGTCTACTTCCGTTTCACTACGCAAAGGTGATTGCTCTGCACGACGTTTCTGCATTCCTTGACCAAGTATAAAATTGGCTAGTGATGTAGCGCTATGTCCTACTTATGAATCGAAAGAAAGTTCCGATGGCCTGTACAATTAAGATTATATATATTGTTTCTGCTATTCACTGGCATGTCCTCCTAAGTATTATTCGAACTGACTTTTTACTAAGTGTGCTTTATCTAGCACATGAATGCATACATGTTAATTCTCCGTAACGAAGGATATGTAACTTAAAACGGCTGTATAAATCACCAACTGGGAATAAATATAACTTTATCCGATGAAGTTCTTTAATCGTTTCTAATTTTGTTACGAATATTATCTAACAACTGGTACTTCTTTTGAATTCAAGCATCCTGGTCCGAATTCTAATCCCAATATCAACATGAACACACAAATTATTTTAAGTTGAATTCTAGAACATTCTTCAGCAATTAGGACGATGTTTAATAATAACGTAAACAAGACGATAGATGATCTGGCTTCATCAACTTTTAATAATGCAATATTTATGATCATTATAACGTGTTATTATTGGTACAGGCCAACAATCTGTAGGCAACTTGTCAAGAGATACAACTCCTGAAGCCCAATGTAAGACTCTGTAGACAGCGATTGGAAATGGATTATTTTGCGGCATACATTCGCAAGTAATTGATCAACGATTTGGCCATTCTGCATGATATGCAATCAAGTGATGGACGCGACTTCATTTTATTTGTTTAACAAATGTTAACCAAATAGTCTATTGATAATCATTAAGCTCGATTTCATTTTTGTCTAGACAGGCTTTAAACTGTAGACTGCACTTTTCTAAGTCGGCTCCGCTCATTGATTGCTAAACGATGATCTGAAGCAGGCTTCTTTTGGTAGTCTCGTCACCTCGATCCGACGGCTTCTCATAGTTGTGATCCTGCCTACAAAACCTCCTTGTCCTATGTCCACCATAGCTAAGAAAGTGGGTAAACCAAGGCTCATCATCATTCCAGTTTCGCTACTACTTCCAACAAGTCTTTAAATCAAGTTTGCATGCTTGAAGTAAGCACCAATCCAATTGTATTTAAAGAGTCCTCGAACAAAATAACAAAACTAACGCCAGTCGAGGACTGGTTAAATACAGTGGGATTGGTGCTTACTTCAAGCACGCAAACTTGATTTAAAGAATTGTTACCATCACCCGCGCAATCAATTATTGTTTAATTGTACTTCCAACAATATAAGAGAGATAGATCAACTAAAGCGCTCTTCCCATTCAAACTGGGAACGTTGTTTGAGCGGGCAATTAGTCTCTAGCGCTAAATTTGCAACATGCCTGCTGAGAGCACTGTTTTGCCATTATTAAAACGTTTATCAGTCCACGAAGCAATTCTAAATCGAAATAAAATTCTGGAGCTGTAATAAACTAGTAATCTTCGACTCAGATAACACCCTCTTTGACTTCCGTCATCTACCATCCGTAGGCACTTCCTGCAGTTACAACCAGTTCTGAAAAATCTTCATTAAATACGTCCGTACATAACTAAAATGATTCAGTTAAATATAATTGATACATACGTACGTACATCTAGATGAAGCTGCATTCAATAGACATTAATTTACCCTTTGCACGCATCAAACTAATTATTAATTCTCAATAGGTAGGGTGGGGTTGCAAGACACAAAAATAAGCGTTCAAATCACTAAGAGTTTTAAAATCAAACGAGTATAAAACTACTAGAACAAGAACTGCGTTAGTTAAAACGCAGACCAGGTAATTTCGATTAATCCAGTTTCGCAAAGAAATTTCATTTCAATAACCAGCTTACTTTTTAGCTATCTTTGCACCCGTTCCAATCAAGTCAACATTTATTTGCTCGCAGGTGCTTCCACAACCTCCCATTATATCAGTCTTACAAGTTGCATGTTCGCATCTGTGCCGACGCACACAAGTTGTAATCAAAATAAATGTTGGAAGTATTCTTTGAATTGTTAATCACTTATGTTCCATATTCGTCAAATCCTAACTTTCCTGTCGTCTGAGTACGATGCTTGTACGCTCTATTTTACCCATTTATAACTCAAGCCAATCGCTTCTGACAGTTGAACCCTTCTAGACATTAACTTCTGCAGTGATACGCCCTCGATTGGTAGAACAGCGGCTGCCTACACAATGACTTCTTATTTTACCTGACATGAATATCCACCAGGTGGTACAAATGCCTTATATTGGATTTTTTCAATAGAGATATTTCTGGTGTCTCTCGGCATGATTTGCTCCCTCACACTTACTTTACTTTACTGCGGCTGACTCCTTTTGGAGGATAAGCCGGCTCCATTGATTTCATGGAGTTTCTTGGGAATTTGGTACAAGTGGTGTCCCCTCACACGATTCCAATTAAATAGCCCTCCACCTAATAATATACTCTGTCTTAGGCAGTTATTCCCCGGTGGATACAGAAACTGTGACATTTTAGAATCATTTCAATGAAGTTGACTGGATTTACTAGTATTTTCACGAATGTAATTTCTTGTCTTCCTATCATAACAACTGTCACTTTAAACGGGTCATGCTCTCGAAACACTTTGTCTTAAGACGTGATCAAATTTTGAATCTTTCACACGTATGCACGCCTGTCTTGGGAAAAGTGTCCGCAGCTTGTCTTATCGGCGACCGAATAAGAATTAAAAATAAAATAATTTTGTTAGAAAGAGGCTCATTCGACCGGTCAATTATTCATGCTTATTTTTAATTATTACAAGTCAGATGTGTCACTGGTTCAAGAGGAATTGCATGAACTATTTTGTGGGAACTGGCATTTATTAGCTTCATTATTTTTTCCTTCGTGCAGAGTATAATGCTCTAGCCCTTTTTGGGCATCCTTCTACAGTTAGTTGAGCTCTGCATTACAGTGCACTTAATGATCAACTTCATATCCAAACATCACTCTAGCCACCCGAGACATAAAATCCTAACAAACAGTCCAGCTGTATAGTGCTTCTGCTCACATGGTTTGCATCTATATAGACTAAAAAATCGTTATACCTATTATTAATTTCGGTAGGGAAATCATTTTCCGTCTTGCACTGTCAGCATCGTTGTCATTGTATAAACAGCCTTCTAAATTCAAATAGCTGTTCATTGTCAATTTGTTCCTATTACACTGCTGGTGTATTTATTAGTCTACCTGTTTTTTTTCATAACAATTTTCGACTTTTCATTTTTTCAGGGCCATATCCGTCCGCTATCTCAAACAATTTTTAATAATGATGCAATCCAGCCATTCGTTTTCCTTAAATCTAGACAACATTCTATACTGAAACTGTAATCAGTTTCTCTTGACTGGTTACAATTGCTGTGTTCATAGCTTACAACAGTTATCCGATTGGTCATTTTGTAATTTATAACTACTACTACTACCATTGCCGTACCGCTGCTGCTAACACTACTGTTACTGCTACTATTATTAATACTACTGCTAGAGCTACTACTAATACTAATAATACTACTACTTCTACTACTACTACTACTACTACTATTGCTGATACTACTACTACTATTATTACTAATAATACTACCGCCATTGACGTTGCTATTATTACTATTATTTCTGCTGTAGCTACAACTGCTAATAGTACTAATACCAAAATTACTAATACTAATACTAACACAATAACCACTACTACTAATACTACTAATACCACCACCACCGCTACTACTGTTTCTACTAAGTTTACTACTACTACTATTACTACTACCACAACCACTAATAACAATAATAATATTGCTACTACAACTCATCCGCAGCATCACGCTCAGCAATGCAAAAGCATTAGTAAATAATGATTCATTGCCATATAACTATAAGGGAAATATCAAAAAAATTTAAAAAGTGATAATAATGACAAAACAAGCACACAAATTATTAAAGGAGAGTAATCCATGAGGATAAGCATCGAGATAGTATGCGTATATTTACATAGATAACACAGATGAGAGAGGAAATCTAAGCCTCCACACAACACCTTTATGGCCAAAGCAGCTTTAAGACATTGCAACCTAGGCAATATAGCTTCTTGTTGTGGATTTGACCGCACTTTCTTGTGCGGGACAATTGATAGCACTCTTAGATCGGTAAAAATTTTAATTTTGATCATTTTGAGGTGCTCAGCTTATTGGCTTCGATTGATGGGTTCTCACTTGTCCCTCCTTTTTTTAAGCCTTACATCAATCGAAGCCAATAAGCAGAGCACCTAAAAATGATCAAAATTCAAGATTTTACCGACCTAAGAGTGCTATCAATTGTTCCGCACAAGAAAAATGCGGTCAAATACACAACAAGAAGGATAGCAATGCGCAAGAAGGTTTATCATTTAAAAAATATAGCTTCTTTTAGGTTGTCCCTGTATCAAGCCATAACTCCTACTAAGCAACGCAGCTCACTCTGCCCAACTAATAAAAGTTTAAAAGATGATTATAGTATAAATCAGAAACAATATCGCTAGTGAGTTCGACTCGAGGCCATATCGCGCAGTTTCCAACCAAGAACTGTGGCACGCACGTGGACCCGATCATGACAGACGTGCGGATCCTATACTACGTAATTTGGATGTAGGTGACCTTAACTGTTTTGACCATGTCAAAATATACCCACCTGATTTCTGACGCCAATCTGGCTCTGAGCGAGATAAGAATACTCTACTGGGCAATTGAATTGAAGGAATAATAAAACCGCACGAAAATATGGATTGTAAACACAACTTTTAAGACAGCGAAAATTAATCGCGTTTCTCCACAAATGGCGAATGCCATTCGCGATTCTCATGCTCACCTCTTCAAACATATTGCCTGAATTATTGCTGGAGCTGCCAAAGTGTATGAATTTGCCAACCGTGTCCAGATATTTACTTTGCAGTCGCAGATTTAAAGTGAGTGGTGGGTGATCTAGTATAAGTACCTTACATTTAGAGGGCGCAAAGTTAATACCGAAAGACGGAACAAAGACTGCTAAACTATTCAATAAGTTCTTAGCAAAATATTGTTTGTCATATAATAGTCCAAATCGTCTACAAAGTCAAGATGGACCAATATACTGCACGGAATATCTGCTACATTTGCGTCTTGAAAGTACGGCAGAGTGATGTTCATAACAGCCTATATTACAGAATTGAACAAAAATTTCGAAAATGAACAACCTTGACAATCACCACTGCTGGTAGTTAAGTTCTTTGTACATTCGTTGTATACCTCATCGCGCATAATATTTAGAAATTTGGTGGGCATAACACATCGACGGAACATCAAATAGAACATTGCGATCCACGGAATCCGGCTTGCCCTTTTCTATTGTGTGATTCACGATGAATGCTAAGGCAGCGTAAAATGAACAAGGCAAATAGCCTAGATACACCTGGAGTCGCGCTTAAATAAGCTCTGAAGCCAATAATCACGATCTGCAGATATAGGATTGCATTCCGTATTCCTAACTCTGATGGTTGTTCGGGATAAGCGTTCCACACTGCTGATACAGATATACTTTCGGAAAACGGGACTAACGCAGGTGTGCAAGAAAATTCGTCTTTGACGTGTTAAGCACACTAAGCAAGACGACTTACACTATCGGCTATTAGATGATTTTTACCATCATTTATAGATTCTATAATGTTTGATTATCTCGGAAAGTTTGCGCGAATAAGTTGGAACAGGAATCGGCCATTACCTGTTTCGAACGCTTCTATCATCTCTTCCGCCATTCTTATCCAAAAGGATTCAAGATCGACTTATAAGCCGAGCTAGCTGGGATTTGGTACATAAATTCGAAAATCACACAGATCTAACAGAGACCCAATGACTATTTATATGGAATCCTATAATGTGACATACCATTTGGTAGAGAAGCTTATCCTTGTCCAAAGTAAATTCAAATTTTCTCCATCAAGTCTATTTAACTTTTACTTAAGAATAACTTCATATTTTTGTCGGAAAGACGGTTGTTCGAGTTTGCCTACATCTATTTGAGATTTATTCTTATTTATATTTCCGGAAACCTTACGTGCAAATCTACAACGAATAAGTGTATTGCATGAGTCAACATAAGTGTTCCAAAACGACCGACAATCCTGGATGCAACCTCGCCATCTATAATTAATTGCTACCTGATCTATTTAAATTAACCGTTGTTCGCGAGTTGGAGAACGCCATGTGGTGCAACGTCTTACGATACGTCTGAAGTTTGTGCTGCTTAAGTTAAATCTATGTTCCTCGCAGCTATCCAACAGTCGCCCACCATTGCCTCTGAGCGTCGAGCTTAATGTATCTTCCATCTAAAAGAAATCCTACGTTTCTTAAGCGCCCAACTTGAGCATTCAATTCACCAATATCCATGACCATCTCTGAGCTTCTTGCACTACTTAGTAAAGAGATTATGTCGGAGTAAAATCTTTCATTCTTGTCGTCTCTGTTGGCATTGGTAGGAGCATATGCAGATACAGCGAAAGGAGATGTTGATTAAGGTGATTTAAAGCTCTGATATCTGGAAATTCTATATTGGGCTCAGTGATATGGTCACCATCTACAATATTCATAGCATATACAAGAGCGCTACTGCTAGATTGAGAAGAGGAAAGAGAACGACAAGAATCAGAATAGGAAATGAGGGCGTCTGCAGTAGTCTGATTTTGCTTATCCACCCTGCACGACTCTAGATAAGACGATCCTATTTATCTTGCGCAATGTCTGATGCAGTATGTATTCAGTATACGCCGTTTTTTCATAGCTATATGTAGACAGTAAAAGTACATTAGGTCACCAATTTCGAATGGGGATCGTTTGCATTCCTCCTCTTAGATGCCAGTGGCTAAAATTTCCTTAAGCAGTAGAAATCTGCTCTTCGCGTCTAGCAAGCTTGCTTTCAATCCGTCACTACCCGTTCAACATTAGGTGTTACTGCGTAGTTAAACCAAACTCCAGGCAAACCATGCAAAAATAAATGTTCTCTTATTATTAGCTATTGTACTTTTGAGGGCCATAAGTTGAAACATTATACATACACCCATAGTCGTCTCACATACACGTACAAGCACTACTTCTTCTATGCCATCTTTGCCTATGTAGCAAAATAAATATATATATATATATTACTACTATTATCAAACGAAACTCATATGTACACGATATTCAAGTTTTAACCATCTATAAGTTTAGACTAACTGTCTCTTCAAAAAAAATCATGAAGAAAACCTGTCCAATTTCCTTCAAATAATATTCACTATATTATTAAGATGAATTAATAATGTAGAAGATCCTAAACTATCCCATAATGAGAACCTCATCGACGCCAAGTTCGGGTTTGTTTGAGTGTGGTAACACGCTTTTGGCTTACTGCAATCAGAATGCAAACTTGAGTTTAATGAGCTAACCTTATCTCCAAAGTGTATTATGTTATGTTCAGACGCCCTCCAGTCAGACCTTTCATGCCCTCAGATTTAACATCCGCACCCATGGTGAACACTGTCGTGTCTATTTAACTATATAATATTACACGTGTTTATGTACGCTTTAATCAACTGTTCAATAGTTTAACACGGAAAATAAAATAATTAAATGAACTTTTCCTGGCTTTCTCATTGTGTTTTCGACAATGGATAAAATCGTGGTAATATAATTTGTTGCGAATGAAATATCAAAGTTATAGAGCCATGTGAGATTGCAACCAAAAGCATTACGAGGGTCTCACGCACGTCAGGGAACAATACAAAAACTGAAACTGAGCACAAACTAGCAACAAAAATGTATGAAATGATTTAATCAAACAACGTCCCAGAAATAATTATGGTTTTTATTAACAAACAATATTCGATTAAACCAGCAAAGGTGATTTAAATTTCTAAATAAATGAGAAATTTATTTTTCAAGATATAAATACTACCTCCACAGTAAAAAAATTCTCGTACATACTTATTTCTATTTAATAAATAAGCATCGTCAAAGTATTTTAATTTTATTTCATAAAAATAATGTTTTCCTTTTAAATTTAAGCGAATGTTCAATCGTAAAATAAACTATATTTTACAATTATTCACCAAATCTATGTCGATTTAAAGAGGTTTATTAGCTACAGTACGATTACATTTTCATTTAGTTCATATTCGCAACCGAGCTGCAGATCTCTGATATAAATAATATGTACTCGGCCGAAATGAGTTGTATACACGCATAATTATTTTATTCGCGTTTTGACTGACGCACAAAATAAATAAATCTTAATTACTAGGCAGTTCTCACTTTGTATGTTGAGCCGTGAACCGAATAAGTTACCGGAAATGAGTTTTTAATTTAATAAAGGCGCGCGCGGTCTGTTTAATTTTGTTATATTTATATTCGTTGAAATTTATGTCAAATATGGCTATATAAAACGTTTAAGCTTTCAAATCATGAAATAAATAAACATGCTAGCACATTTATGTGAAATATATATATATATATATATATATATATATATATATATATATATATATATATATATATATATATTATATATTTAATAAACCCATAATAGTTGTTCATAATTTTTTTTATTCTTAAAGCTGCTTATAAGTTAAAGCTTATTGCCTACACTCTATAAATTATAGTTTCTTTTAAATGCGAAAGCAAAATCAGGAACGTTTAAATATCCTTTCACTCATATTTGCATTTCAGTCAAAAGTATTTGTAATTGAAAAGGAACATCATGCATTAGTGGGAAATATTAATAAAAATCGACCACAACATGCGATAAAAACCTAAATCAACGTGACGTCCTCATTTCATAAACAAGCATAGATGCACCGGCACCCGATCTCGAAAGAAGCTGAGGAATAACTTTACACAAAACACATTGAACATTCCCGTCACCACTCTTTAGCCAAACTATCAGAGAAAAACATGTTTAGACTAAAATTAAAATCTGTAAACGTAGGCTGTCAACAGCCAATTTCAAAACAGGCCCATCACAAACCTTCACTGATAGCCTTACATCCCTTTTTAGTAAGCGCGAAGCTGAAGAATTGACTATGCAACATGAGAAAACCATTTTAAGCAGTCAACCCCACATCTTATATCTTGGAATAGCTATCACGAGAAATTACACTACTTCACACTCTACAGACTGGCTTTCTACTCCATAAGAAACAAGGTAAAGCTCTTTTGCCAACACCAAACATAAAATTAACTCATTAATAATTCACAGATAACTACAAACAAAAAGCACAAAACCCCCAGCCAATCTATTTCAACAACTGCCAAACTCACCTATCCATAAGCTCTACGTACACCAATCTCAGAATAAATCCCACTGTCAAAACCCAAGTTTACGTCATCTGCATCCATACGGTCCTCACATGCAACAAAAATAACCCAAATTATTAAAGACAAGAAATTAAGCATACAGGAGTTATTATTAGTTAATCTCAAATCCACTACAAATAAAGGATCAACACCAACCACTCAGTATAGTTTAGCACCAAATACAATAAAACTGAAAGAAGTAGAACATGGTTGTTCTAATCTAACGACTTAAACACGACAAAGTTTATTAAGTTATTCTGATATACTAAATAACCATCATAAGGAAAACGAAAACTTTGTGGGGAGAGCACTAAGATCTCGACATCCACCGCAAAAACTAAATTTGTGAGCAAAACAAAGTAACAACAAATTCCACCGTAGCTCATTCCATTAACTATAGCTCGAATTCTGGAATAAGAAACATTAACTATAGTTTCTAATTGCCTGATCTTCACTTCCAAAATTGATATCTCTCCGTAGCCATAGAAATTCCGGCTTGACGACCGGCGGGGTCAAGCTAGACAACCCGAGATTGGTAGTATGAACCTTATCGGGCCATAAAGGGAAACAGCCATCATTCCGTTTTGTTTGAAGCCTTGAGTTTGGTCTAACTGCACTGTAACTTTTTTTTAAATGTGTAGTGACGGAATGAGAGCAAGAGTTCCAGACCTGAAGGGCAAGTTTCGGCTGCTGAAGAAAACTTTGGCCACTGGCATCTGGGCAGATAGTGCTCATTAGCCTTGGTTGGCAGACTATCTAGGAGAAGGAAAACTCCGAATACAAATCATCACTAGGAATGGGCGACCTAGTGTTCTTTTACAGTCCACATATAACCATGACAGATACAACTGTTTATGACGTGATACAGTGAAATCCGCGAGGAAGCTGTACTGCTGATGTCGCCTTGCTCAAATGCTAACTTGGCCATAATGGTGTTGTGTAGAGGTTTAGTTTGCCTCATTTCTGTGAGTTATCCAGATAAATTTACTCATAGTAGCAAATTATTCCTTCTCTCTCTGCCTCTCTCTCTCTCTCTTTCGTAAATCTCACTAATAATTTGTTTAAATACACATATATACTTTTTTCCACTCTTTATGGTTATATGACAGTGAAACATTAGTCACTTTTGACTTTTGTATGGCTGGACATGATGATGATGATGTTGTCTCGGAAGCGTACCGCAATTTCAATACATAGATGTCAAATAAAAATTTTAAATTACACATTAATTCGAGCGGATAGAGGAACCGGCAAAGATGAAATCGCCATCTAGCTTCATTAAACCTCAATAAGTTCACATCATATTTTTGACTTATTGTTGGGTTGTATATTTCGTACACATTAAACAGACTAGCTAATTGACACGACAGTTTCCAGTACATTTGAACACATTCCAAATAATAACATGCTTATCTAAAGAAAAATTGTACGAAAAGTAAAATTTATCATTTACACAGAACAACTATATGCCGTATTGGGCTCATGAAGAGCATGCCATCACGACAACAACTCATGCATCCGAAATTAGAGATTCCTTTAAGCAACTTAGACGTACAGACCGGCCACTATCTCATCATCATCATCATCATCATCATCATCATCATCATCACCATTCTCATCATGTCCAGTCATAAAAAAGCCAGTGACTTTTGTTTCACTGCCCTATAACCATAAGGAGTGAAAAAATATATAAATAACAACAGAAATAATATTTCAGACAAATTATTAGTGAAATTTACGAGAGAGAGAGAAGGAATATCTAGTTACTATAAATTTATCAGGATAACTCACAGAAATGAGGCAAACTAAACTTCGCCACAACACCTTTATGGCCAAGTTAGCATTCGGCCAAGGCAACATCAGCAATACAGCTTCTTTGCGGCCTTTACTGTATCACGTCATGAACAAACCAAACCTCGTAGCTAACCTTGCCCTACTAAGAAAAGAAAGTTACGAAGGTGATTCTACTAGACATCAGCAACAAGATCGCCACTGAGCTCGATTCGATGCCATATCGCTAAGGGTTTCTAAACAAGACCTAAAATGCGCACGAGGACCCCATCCTGGCAGACGAATGGGTCCTATACTAACCAATTTGGAAGTAAGTAACTTCAACTGTTTCTGTCATGTCAAAATCTGCCCACCTTGTTTCTTACGTCAATCTAGTGCTGGATGAGATAACAGAGCTCTACCGGGAAACCGAAATGAGGGCGTACGCAAAACGTGACCTAATTAACGAAGTTGGTGGAGCCTTATTTGTCTTAATAACGATCACTTATTGGCAGATCCAAAAATACGTCTATGGATGTCAACGTTGGTTATTCGTTGTTGGTAACCAATATGTGCTATACTTTGCAAACAATGATGATCGAATACTTACTTACTGTACTTTACTGCGGCTGACTCCTTTTGGAGGATAAAACGGCTCCACATTTCATGGAGTTTATTGGGAATTTGGTACAAGTGGTGTTCCCTCACCACTCGGCTTTTTGATGGAGGACGCACCTCTAGCCTTTGCACATCCAAGCGCAGTCTGCAAGGAAGCAGTAAGTTGCATGGTTGCCTGTGGCTGTTGAGAGCTCATTCGCCATTCGGAAGTACGGGGTACTGCCAGGAGTCCATGTAATCCTGTGGCTGTTGAACCCTTTTGTGGCGGGGAACACACGCCGAGTCATGGTGCCGTCGTCGGGCTCATGTGGTATTTTATAGGAGATCCGATTGCCGGTCGGAAATCCACCACGCCCTGGTGACACCACCGCCAGAGCCCCGTTAGCCTGTAAGCGTCTCAAATCATCAACTCTAAAAGGCCAAGTTTCACTAGCGTACAGTAGGACTGCGCGTACAGATGCATTGTAAACACGACCTTTAGGGCAGAGGGAAATATTCGCGTTTCTCTATAAATGGCGAAGGTTCGAGAAAGCTACTCTAGCTTTCGCGATTCTTAGACTCATCTCGTCGGACATATTGCCTAAGTTATCGATAGAGCTCCCAAGATATGTAAACCTATCGACTATGTCTAGCTCTTCATTCTGCAGTCGCAGCGTTGGAGTGAGTGGTGGGTAATCCTGTAACAGTATCTTACAATTAGAGGGTTCGAATTTCATACCTAGTAATTAAGGTTTATTTATTTTGTGCGTCAGTCAAAACGCGAATAAAATAATTATGCGTGTATACAACTCATTTCGGCCGTGTACATGTTATTTATATCAGAGATCTGCAGCTCGGTTGGGAATATGAACTAAATGAAAATGTAATCGTACTGTAGCTAATAAACCTCTTTAAATCGACATAGATTTGGTGAATAATTGTAAAATATAGTTTATTTTACGATTGAACATTCGCTTAAATTTAAAAGGAAAACATTATTTTTATGAAATAAAATTAAAATACTTTAACGATGCTTATTTATTAAATAGAAATAAGCATGTACGAGAATTTTTTTATTGTGGAGGTAGTATTTATATCTTGAAAAATAAATTTCTCATTTATTTAGAAATTTAAATCACCTTTGCTGGTTTAATCGAATATTGTTTGTTAATAAAAACCATAATTAATTCTGGGACGTTGTTTGATTAAATCATTTCATCAAACAACTGTTAATCTATTCAAGGCGGCCTGGGCAGCATCCCGATTGTCGAATAATAGTACGATATCGTCCGCATAATCAAGATAGACTAGTTTACCGCCTGGTAGAGCTTCAAAACCAGCATCCTGAATGTGTGGAAGAGTGTTGTTCAAAATAGCATAGATTAAAAAATTACACAAAAAGAGGGAATGTGGACAACCTTGACGAACACCACTGCTGGTTGTAAAGTTATGCGTTAATTCGTTGTAAACCTTAATGCGACCAGAATTATTTATTTAGAGATCGCGTATAATATTAACAAATTTTGTGGGCATACCGCTTTTCGACAAAATATGGAATAAAACATTGCGATCTACCGCATCAAATGCACCGTTGAAGTCTAGGAAGACGGCTTTTGTTGTACGGTGATATAAATGTCTCTACTCAAGAACTTGCCTTAACGTAAAAAATATTATCTTTTACACCTCGCTCTGTGTGGAATCCGGCCTGCTCTTCTCTTGTATGTGATTCACGTGAAGCGCTAAAACGACGTAAGATAATCGAAGCAAATAACCTACATTCGACTGAATTCAAGCTTACACCACGATGGTTATCGCACGAATTACGATTGCCTTTTTTGAAGATAGGAATGATGGTCAACTAGTTCCAATCAAGTGGTATGGTTTCCTCATTCCATATAGTATGAAAAAGTTTGGTCAACGCCCTTGAAGTTTTATCGCCACCACCCTTAAATAATCCTGGAAGAAAATTATCGGGGCCTGCGGCTTTACGGCGTTTAAGAGATAGGATTGAATTGCGTACTTCTAACTCTGATGGTTCTTCGAAACTAACATTCCACACTGTTGATGCAGACATGCTTTCGGGAATCGGAACTGACGCGGGTGCCCAAGAAAACTGATCTTTAAAGTGTTCAGCCCATCCATCAAGACGACTTATTTTATCGGTAATTAAATGGTTGTTACTAGCATTTATAGTTCCAATAAATTTTAATTTTCTCGGACCTGTTGTGCGAATAAGTTGGAACAAATAGCGACTATTACCTGACGCGAACGCTTCTTCCATTTCTTCAGTCTTTCTGGTCCAAAAGTTTTCGAGATCGACTTTTTGACTGCGCTTAAGTTGGCGTCTTATATTGTTTCGAGTATCTGCATAGATTGTACAGAGAGCCAGTGATTATTTCTACGGGGTCATGCAATGCCACATACAGTAGTACTTGCATTGTTCATATTGGAACTTATCTTGGACCAAAGTAAATTCGGATTTTCGCCATCCAGACCAGTTAAATTAGATTTTCGAATATCTTTAAATTTTTTCGGGAGGACGGTGGTTCGAGTTTGCTTACACCTTTTTATAGTTTATTCTTAATTATTTTCCCGGTAAATTTTAGTGAAAATCTACAACGGTTAAGTGCATGGTCTGAGTCGACATAAGATTTCCAAAAAGAACTACAATACTGGATGCAACCACACCATCTATAACTAATTACAACATGATCTATTTGAGTCCACCGTTGTCCGGGTGCTGGAGGACGCCATGTAGCGCAACATCTAAGACCACGTCTGAAGTTTGTACTACTTAAGTATAATCTATGATCCGCGCAGCTATTCAAAAGCCGTTCAGCATTACCGTTGCGCGTCGAGCTTAAAGTTTATCTTCCACCTAAATGAAATTCTGGGTTAATTAATCGCCCAGCATGAGCATTCATGTCACCCATAACCCTTGCTTTCGTCTGTGCTGCAATCTGTGGGAGCATATGCAGATACAACGAGGAGGCAACGTTGATAACGATATTGCTCATTGATTTTAGTAGATGTATTTAAAGTTGCCGCACACAGTCGACAATTTAAAGGGATCCAATCCTTTAAGCAGGCTCCAGCTCGTGCGCTAAGGAAAATACCAACAACCCATTTACCGTTAAATACTGTTTGTTGCGGAGAACTAATTTACATGCAAGTATATATTAGGTGTTGTGAACATAGTAACAAATTAGTTCAGTTGTGACCAGAAAGATAAACCAAAGAGAGCATGAACGGAAAGTATAACCTCATGACGAATGTGTAAACCTGCAATAGTGAAGCTAACATCATATAAAGTCAACGACAATGCGACTTCAACACTAACTCACACTATATAATATATATACCGAGTCTGTAAAGGATACTAACACTATGACTATTGTGTCAGTAACCGATACCAACATTGTAGTACCGAAAAGGTACATTGTACTAACACTATGGTTGCCGAGTCTGTACATGGTACCAGCATGATGGATATCAATGTATGCTATAGTTCACCGAAATTGAGAATTACAACAATTTCTGAACACCTGTTACTCCAGTAAATCCATACACCTATTTACCGGCTTGAGAGAACTCTGTGGAACCAGATGTTCAAAGCTGATAAAAAGTGGATAGAGATGGTGCAACCAGGTCTGTAATGCACGTAGGATCCCGTATTCTGGATTCAGATACGCAACATATGTCGATTTCTAATTTATCCAACGTACGTGCAAGTGATTCTTGTTGTCCAAGTTGTTTTAATGTTCGCACATTAAATGCGCCTACGTTAAAACATAACTAGGTTTAATGAATGATCATCTACTAGAACTATTTTCGATATTTGGCAACCTGATATAGGGCTCAGTAATTCGATCTACACCAACCATATTCATATTATCTAAAAGAGTGTTATTGATAGATTGAGAAGAGGAAGAGAAAGGAAAAGAGGCAGAATCGGAGATTAAATTGCCTGCAGTAGCCAGATTTCGCTTATCCACCCTGTGCGGCTCAGCAAATAAGGCGACCCTTTTTATACTGCGCGACGGCCGATGCAGTATGTAATCATTGTAAGTTGTATGATACACAAATCAACAAGACATAGAAGACTGACGAGAATACACCATTATTAAATTATCTCTAATATATTACAGGGGTTTGTGAAGAATCAATGATGACAATCAAAACTCATAATGTATTACGCACACTCGCTATTACAAATTACAAATAAGCTATTACAAAGACGTACGAATGTACCTTCTATACTTATAAAGACTTTAAAAAATAGACTAAAAAAGAATTAAAAATATCGCACTAAAATAGAGAAAAACATGGAAAAACTGAACACTTACCGAGCATTTTCTCTAATCATAAATGAATTTGCAATAATAGGAAAGATATTTATGTGAATTTTAAATCTATGCAGATTTTTTACTACAATTTTGAGAATTTGGCAAACTCGTATCTAGCAGGAGAACGGCCGAATAATACACCACTTTCAGCGTTTTTACTACAATGCAACAACCAACGCTATTTAAAGATAAAATATATCTCACGCCATGTTATTCATCATCATCATCATCATCATGTCCAGCCACACAAAAGTCAAGTGACTAATGTTTCACTGCCATATAACCATAATGAGTGAAAAAAGTATATAAGTGAATTTAGACAAATTATTATTGAGATTTACGAGAGAGAGGGGGTAGAGAGAGAAGGAATACCTTGTTACTATGAGTAAATTTATCATGATAACTCACAGAAATGAGGCAAACTAAACCTCTCCACAACATTATGGCCAAGTTAGCATTCGGGCAAGGCGACATCAACAATACAGCTTTCTTGCGGATTTCACTGTATCACGTCATAAACAAACCAAACCTCGCAGCTAACTTTTGCCCTACTAAGAAAAGAAAGTTACGAAGATGATTCTACTAGACATCTGCAACAAGATCGCCACTGAGCTCGATTCGATGCCATGTTATTCAATAAATCTAAACACAAAATGGATCAATCCAGCATCTTTGCCAACATGTCTTTTCAATCAGTAAACTGACAAAGGCTATGGGCCTATGTCTTAAGACATCCAAGTTTAAATGCAAAAGATACACATTAAACTATTAATAAAAACTAAAATGCCTGAAGTGTTGAATAATTTAAGACCACAAACAGTCCTGCACTAATTAAAGTTCTTGAAATTATCTTCTTTGGACTGATTGAACCTCTATTTCAGTCTAAAGGTCCCAATCAACATGGTATATCACGAAATTGATCATGTTCAACAAAAATGATCATTCCACTAGGTGAGATAAACGGTATTCTAGTAGCATGTAACGTTGACATTGTAATATTTCTAGACGTCTTTAAGACTTGCTACAAAAGCCATAAATGCAAACCTGAACATTTGCACAAACAAACTTATTCATTTTTAAACATGTGACATACAGACAAACCGTCGTCACACTAGACGGAATGCTACACCTTGTAAATTCTGTCAATTCTGGATTTCTACAGGGTTAAAAATTCAGTTGTTGCAAAATATTCAAGAGGACCTATAGAGCATCAAATGTGTACTCCAAAATCAATCACAAAAACAAACACGTTTAAATAAGCACTCTTACAATTCGGTAAAAATTTATTACTCATAGACGACATTATATACCTTGGGGAAATAATACCTCAGAGAGACACAATAATTCACCTAAGAGTAATTCATAAAAATAAATTGCTCCACACAGAATATTACAGCAAATGCTCTAAAAGCCAAGCGTCAAATCCATTTGTTATTAAGACAAGCGAAGATAACCGAGCATAGTCTTATTCATTTTAAAACGTATATAAGACATATTTTTGAATACAAAACCATCATTTAGAACCATAAAATCAATATACTATCTGAAAAACTTGAAAGACTCCAAGCATATGTCATGAAGCGTACAATTTTTTAAAATTTTTCTTATTCATCCAAAGTCGCTCAGGCGAACCTTAAGCCACAATGGCTTAGAAGAACAGAAATATCTTTAATTGAATAGCATAAATATACTAAATAACTGGAATTCCATAAATTCCAGATTAATTTTTGTAACTCCAGGTAGACAAAAATAAGAGATTAAAAAATGACCTCTTGATTTAATAGCTTATTTTAGAATGTTCCTATTCTCAATACTAATCATATAATACCACCAATTTTGTAGCGAAACGCGTAACCAACATCAGGATAATTATAAACGTGTTACATACTAAAACTTAATTGATCTAGCTCGACAACATCATACAAATGTGACTACTAACAACAGTTTTTGAAATCACAAGCGCTAATAGCGAAATCTAGCGATTTCAATAGAAGTAACTTGTAAAAACATTCACTTGCACCATTTATTTTCTTTCTTCTCTGAGATTTGCACGATAAACTAGAAGCATGATCATCAGAAGAATAAATGCTGAAAACATCGTAATCATCAGAATAGTGTCCGAGTTCAGCTACCATATACTGGACAACAGAGAAAATTGCATCTACGGGAACAACAATTATAAAACTGATCACAACATTAGACCATCGAGAAGCCACTACACTATAAAAGAATATAGTCAGCAGTTTTCCAGTCAACGAAGACAGCTATTTTCCTTTTAGTGCTCAAGCAATTATTTATTGCTTCGAGGCATTCCTTTGATCAACCAAAATGTACAATAACACGACAATCTTTCAGACAAAGCATAAAACGTTTTTAATTTCAAATTCAATGTTGTTCTTATGCGTAACATGATCATGTAAAATGTTATATAAAATTGAATAAGGCTTAACTAAGTCTTATATTTGCAAAATAAAATTCGATTCGTTACAGCTTGACAAGATAAACTGATTACATGTCTCGTCATTACCTTAAAGTATCGATACCGTGCATTATATATATATATATATATATATATATATATATATATTAAACAACGAGGTTTAATAACACATATTTAACGTCATTACAAATTGTGCATTATTTCACCTTTTACTTAAGATTTTATATTGTTTAAAATATTTATTTATAAATTCCCACAGGCGAGGGTTTTCAAATATTATACATCTAAATTAGTGCAACAATTCTTAATATTAGTATAAGTATGTATTTATCACTAAATATTATTTAAAAATACTAGTAAATAAATCGTGTTAACAAGAATGTGATTCAAACAAAATTGTTTAAAATTACAATTTATATTCCTCAGCTCAATGCAATGACTTGAAGCATTACTACAACAACGAAGATTTTGTAGAGGAGCACCACAAAATTAAACATAGACACCGGTATTAATGTATTAATGTTTTATATAATAAAATATGAAGATATTCATAAAAAAAGTAAAATTACCTTAAAATATATATAACTTAGCAAGCATAATATTAACGCGTGTCTAATTAAAATGCGCAATTTAATAGGAATCTTGCAATTTAGTACAATACCTTAAGATTATTTATAATCCGTATGCCTCATGATAGAATCGAAATATTTAGTAAGCGTCTTAAAATGTAAACAACCTTGAGAAAAGTTAAACAATAAAAATAAGATAAAAAATTGTAACGACTCAGGAACAATTCGCCTACACATAATTAGATAAAATTTAAATTCAATTTACGCGGCCCCAATTAAAAACAAGCAAAATTTGCTGTTAACCAATGGCGTGCGAGCTTTTGATTTTTGATTTGATTTTATTGAAACTGGGGTGTTTACAAAATTGGCGACCGCGCCAGGATAATGAGAACAGTACTGCTTTTTACTTATTGGCAAATAATAAAACATTAGCTATAAATACAATCGACGGTGTTTCTTTTTAATAATATTTTGTGGGAGGACAGTAAATTGGCATTAGCCCATACCACGTTTTACTCTGTTTGTTAATCTGTCTAAAGTTGAGGTCATTTGGGCAATTTTTTGTTGGGAATATAATTTTGAGGGAAGGTGATCATTTTAAAAATTTTCTTCTACGTTCAAAGTTGTACACATTGGTGATCTCGTCTACCAAACTGGGATTTGTACTCAGAATATTTTTTTTGATTTTGTGAAAGAACATTATTGAGTGTACGAAAGTGTAGAACTGTGACTTTTGGTTTTGTTAAAGAACTTATTTCATCCGTGTTCTGTGCTCATTCAAAACCCGATTCAACTGTGGAAGATTTTGTCTCATCTTTGGATGCCGATTGTGAGTAAGCGTTTTGTTTAAAGTCTTTTTATAAATTTCATCTTGCTTATAAATTTTCGCTTTTGAGATCCCTTAAGATTTTTAGAACGTCGGGTTTAATTTAAGATAATGATGTTCCTGTTTGGAATGGAGATAGCGAACTCTTCTTTATGCGCGTAGACTCCGCTTTCTCTCCGTTTCGAGATTATGAAAGTCATCAAAAAGTTTCAAAGTTATTCGCTAAGCTACCTTCAGAATTGCAGCGACGTATTTATCCAAAGCTTGAGGCCATTAGGTAACTTTCCAATCCCATTTTTGGCCTTCAAAATGAAGTAGAATCTTTGCTGAGTCACACTGAAACTGAGCAGATAATAAATGAATATGCGCAGTAAGACATGCCAAACCTTCGCCCTATTGAGATTTTACGGGAATTGCGTAAACGTTGGTATAAAACCAATATTTCTGATCATGAGGTTAAGGTTGTTTTTATTAACCATCTTCCACAATCAATAAAATTGTTCGCCTGGCAGCTCACAAACACTCTCTCTAGAGATGAATTATCTGAGAGTTGCGAGTTAGAATTTAGGGTTTTGGAAACTAATTTAAATTCGTCATCTTTCTGTCCTTCCCTTCAGGTTGATAGGATCTCCTATTTAGAGAGGACAATAGCGAACATGGTTTAAGTTCTAGAAGGATTGGCCATAGGGAAATCCAAGCTAAATAACGTGAACGCTCGACCAAATTTTACACCCAAAACATGTAATAACAGTAGGCGGCGATCTAGATCCCCGAAATCTTTAAAATATATGCCCCAAAGAACTAGTACTATAACCACCAGAAGTTTTTTATTCGTGTCAAGTCTGTCTGTGCCATTCAGAAGAATTTCCGAATGAATGCCAATTTCCACAGATGACGGGAAAGACCACAGAAAAAAGGAGCAATGGAACATCAGGATTGGGAAACGTATGGCACAGAAAGTTGTAGACCGTACTTTATGCGCATCAACGGCATCAACTGCGTCACAAGAAAGCAATCAATTACAATCTGTCATTCCTATTTACACTTTTCGTCCTCGCCGAATATGCCACACAGAAAGCCAAACTGACAATGTGATTCGCAATCACCAGCCCACTTGTTTACATGACACGGCCAAACTGCCCAACGGACTTCTGCATCTTCTTGATTTCAAATTTGGGGAAGAATTCATCGTAGACATTGGTGTAGCAGGCTCAGTTCTCAAGGGTGATTCAATGAACTAGATGTCGCTAGGCGTTCTACTCGCAACAGTTACAGAGTCGCCCATACCTACTAATGGCAGCCGGTATCGAACACTCAACATAGGTTTACGGCGTGAATTTACTCATAACTTCATCTTCACCTATGTCCCACAGAATATAATAAGCCTTGATTTCCTTTTGAAATTTCGACAGATTGTTGATCTTGCCAATCGAAAGATCATTCACCCCTCCACCTGACTTGAGAAATGTTTTTGGACACTTGTCTCCCAGCGTTTTGAGTTACAGGTCATTCAGCCAACGCTAATGCGTCATTCAGCAGAGATATCAGCAGCTCTTCGAGAACACAAATCGCTTTTCGATCTTAGCAAGTCAGAGCTACGCGTCTCCAACACGATGCATCATATCGTCACAGAAGGACAACCTATTGCACTCAAAAAGCGACCACTGGCTCCTGCTAAACTGAAAGCTGCCCAAGAGGAATTTTCAAAGCTATTGGAAGAGGGAATCATCAGACCATCGAAAAGTTCATGGGCATTACCACTTCTCTGTGATTGACCTCAGGCAAGTCTACCACCACATCCCGGTAGCGCCAGAATATATTGAAAAGACTGCGGTCATCACTCTGTTTGGCCTTTTCCAGTATCTTAACATGCTTTTTGGACTTAAGTGTTCTACACAGAGACTTCAAAGATTCGTGGACAACATACTTTGCGACGACGCCGCTTAATATGTGTCAAATCTCGATGACATAATGATATTCAGTCAGGTTTAGTATCTCATTCCAAGAATCTCCGAAATGTCCTCTCACACTTAGCCAACCACGGACTCAAGATCAACTGTGACAAGACGCAGATTGCAACTACATCCGTGGACTTCTTAGGGCATCGTATCACGCCACAAGGTATTCAACCTTTGCCATCGAAGGCGAATACAATCAGGAATATGAAGTCACTGAAGGCTGCTAGCGAGTTGCTGAAAATTTTTGGAGTCCTAATCTACTATCGTAAGTTACTTGCCGGCCTTTCAGGACAACTTTATCCTTTGGGCAGGCACCTGCGGAATCGAAAAGGACTTAGCAAGAATTCCATCATTACTTGGTCATCTGATAACGAGGAATTCCTTCGAATCGCCATCAACTCGTTAGCAAATGTTACAATGCTAATGAATCCAAATTTTCACCGTCCATTTCTACTCACCACAGATGCTTCTGAATTCGCTATTGAATCCACGTTAGAACAAGAGATCGACGAAGTTCAGAAGCCTATCTATTTCTTCTCGCGTACTCTTCAACCAGTAGAAAGGAGATACCACAATTTCAGTCGAGAACTCCTCGCCTTCCACGAGGCAGTGCGCCATTATATCAGCTTCATTGGCAGCAGCAGATATTTTGTTTTCACAAATCATGCACCATTGGTAAGCGCGCTTTGAAACGCGACTTCAACGATCGCCAAGTACCCTTCCAGAGTGGAAAGAGAGCTTTCACGTCTAAACGAATAACAATTCGGCATCTTTCATGTCAAGGGCGAACAAAACTTCATTGCAGATGCCCTTTCCATTCAAGACATCTCGCTACAACCACCTTCGCCGTCGCCATTCATTGTCAAATCCGTGGCACTTTGTATACCTGCACTAACGCCATCTCTCCTGCAAACGGAACTGCGCGATGCCTACCATCCCTAATCTAATGGTATGGTAGAGAGAATGCATAGGGAACTCAAAGCTACTTTAGCATCCTCGTCCATTTATATCAACTGGGTCGATGAACTACCTTTAGTTCTGCTTGCCATAAGTTCCCGCACTCGTGAATACATTAAAACGTCTGCGTCACAACTCTTGTATGGCATAGATCTACGATTTTTTGGTCAGCTCCCACGTCTACTACCCGAACAGGATGACCCACAAAACGAAGCTACCCGCCTTCGATTTCATTTCGGTAACATGTCTCAACAGCAGTGTCTGAACAGTGAACCAGTTTTCGTTCACCCGCAGCTCCACAGCTGCAAGAGAGTACTCGTTCGCAAAGACACTGCTGTTGCACCACTACAACCAAAGTATCGCGGTCCTTACCCGATTTTGCTCAGACAACCCAAATACTTCACTATCATGCAAGGCGCGACACCGACCTCAGTAAGCATAGACAGGTTGAAACCGTTTATTGAACCGCCTGATCCTGAGAGCATTCAACCATCTACACACGTCTCAGGCTCCATCTTCCTACAATCTCAACCTAGCAATAGCTTGTTTGGCATAACGCGTAACTGATATTTTTACATTAATTTTTCGTTATTCTACGTACCAAATTTTTAACTTTATGCGAATCACTTGCGCCTTTCGTCACGAAACGTGAACTATGAATCCACATGATTCTTTTTTTTCACACTCACTTTTCTCACGTGGTATAACCAGTTGTTCTTAGCTAACAATAGTGTAGAAGTTTTGAACAGTTCTTTGGTATTATGCCATCTCTGAGGCAATGTTCGAGTACACTTTTTTATTGGTACCGTTTGATTTTCATGTATAGATTTTACATTGTAATATATGGCTCACACCTGAGCTCACACTGCCTATTTCGGTATGACCTGCTATTTAGAGCTAATGCCTTGTGTAGCAACACTAAGTAGTTATCAGCTTCATATCATGGTACAGGCCACTTTCAATGCATACCTCAACTTCATCTGTTGTACAGTGACCAATCTACGAATATCATAACCACAAAGTCGAGCACGCACTAGCTCCTTTGGTCGTATTCAAACACATTGACGGCGATCCAGCCCGCCCAGGTTTTAACTTAAACTTGGCAACTTCAGTGGCAATTGTGGCAATAGCCACCTTTAAGACAAATAATTAACAAAGGGTCTTATCTATGGCAGACATTATTTCAACAGAAATTCCTCGCAGAAGCGCCCGTATAAGAATGAAGCAGTCAGCCCAATGAGAAAAGCAGACTTCGAGCTGAAGTGAACATAAATTAATTAATGTGTAAATTTGTTTTATTAAATCGATGCTCGTTGTGCGAGCAAAATTCTATATATAATTGAGTAAAAATAAAGCATTTGTGGTACATCTAAATTTCTTCTGATGGGTTGGAAACGTTGATTCAGGCATTGACTTCTCAAATGAATAATTTAACTGCAGAATTTGGCATAATTAAGGCTCGTCTAGACGATACGCTAATAATAAACACTGACGACATACATGTACGTGGACCATCCAACATATGTGGACATAACAGCCATCTTCCTTGAAATCCTCACGCTGCGGTTCCAAAAACTTACACTGCTCTATTTTGCCTCACGCGGTATGACCGTCCAATACAGATAACAATTTGTGTAGCAATTCCTGGTGGTTATTTGGCATCATATCATTGTTGAAGCAACCAACAGGCATAATTCAGCTCAGCATTTACGTTATATTTTTATAGCTATGGGCAAGACAATAAATAACAAATTAGTTCAGTTGTGACCAGAAGGATAAACCAAAGGCAGCATGAACGGAAAGTATAATCTCATGCACATTCGTTTCGTGCTTACTGGCGACTCATCAGTAGGAGCCGGTATTACGCCCTTTAACCACTATATATTTGGTAGAAGAATGTGGAATAATAGGACGGTACAATCTCCTAGACGAATGTGTAAACCTGTAATAGTGAAGCTAACATAATCTGAAGTCAACGACAATACGACTTCAATGCTAACTCACACTACATAATATATATACCGAGTCTGTAAAGGATACTAACACTATGGCTATTGTGTTAGTAACTGATACCTTTTTTGCAATCGATGAGTACCGGATACTAACACTATGGTTTCCGAGTCGGTACATGATACCAACCTGATGGATATAAATTTATGCTAAAGTTCACCCAAATTGAGAATTACAACAATTTCCGAACACCTGTTACTCCAGTTAAACCATACACTCTGGCCTTCATCGATATCAGTTATCACATTTCGCGGTAAGCATGACATCATTCAATTCAACATATTACAGTTAAATACTGTTTGTTGCGAAGAACTAATATATATGCAAGTATGTATTAGGTTTTGCGAACCTAGTAACAAATTAGTTTAGTTGTGACCAGAAGGATAAACCAAAGGCAGCATGAACGGAGAGTATAATCTCATGCACATTCGTTTCGTGCTTACTGGCGACTCATCAGTAGGAGCCGGTATTACGCCCTTTAACCACTATATATTTGGTAGAAGAATGTGGAATAATAGGACGGTACAATCTCCTAGACGAATGTGTAAACCTGTAATAGTGAAGCTAACATAATCTAAAGTCAACGACAATGCGACTTCAATGCTAACTCACACTATATAATATATATATCGAGTCTGTAAAGGATACTAACACTATGGCTATTGTGTTAGTAACTGATACCTTTTTTTGAAATCGATGGGTACCGGATACTAACACTATGGTTTCCGAGTCGGTACATGATACCAACCTGATGGATATAAATTTATGCTAAAGTTCACCCAAATTGAGAATTACAACAATTTCCGAACACCTGTTACTCCAGTTAAACCATACACTCTGGCCTTCATCAATATCAGTTATCACATTTCGCGGAAAACATGACATCATTCAATTCAACATATTACAGTTAAATACTGTTTGTTGCGAAGAACTAATATATATGCAAGTATGTATTAGGTTTTGCGAACCTAGTAACAAGTTAGTTCAGTTGTGACCAGAAGGATAAACCAAAGGCAGCATGAACGGAAAGTATAATCTCATGCACTTTCGTTTCGTGCTTACTGGCGACTCATCAGTAGGAGCCGGTATTACGCCCTTTAACCACTATATACTTGGCAGAAGAATGTGGAATAATAGGACGGTACAATCTCCTAGACGAATGTGTAAACCTGTAATAGTGAAGCTAACATAATCAGAAGTCAACGACAATACGACTTCAATGCTAACTCACACTATATAATATATATACCGAGTCTGTAAAGGATACTAACACTATGGCCATTGTGTTAGTAACTGATACCTTTTTTGAAATCGATGAGTACCGGATACTAACACTATGGTTTCCGAGTCGGTACATGAAACCAACCTGATGGATATAACTTTATGCTAAAGTTCACCCAAATTGAGAATTATAACAATTTCCGAACACCTGTTACTCCAGTTAATCCATACACTCTGGCCTTCATCGATATCAGTTATCACATTTCGCGGTAAGCATGACATCATTCAATCCAATATATTACAGTTAAATACTGTTTGTTGCGAAGAACTAATATATATGCAAGTATGTATTAGGTTTTGCGAACCTAGTAACAAATTAGTTCAGTTGTGACCAGAAGGATAAACCAAAGGCAGCATGAACGGAAAGTATAACATCATGCACATTCGTTTCGTGCTTACTGGCGACTCATCAGTAGGAGCCGGTATTACGCCCTTTAACCACTATATATTTGGTAGAAGAATGTGGAATAATGGGGCGGTACAATCTCCTAGACGAATGTGTAAACCTGTAATAGTGAAGCTAACATAATCTAAAGTCAGCGACAATGCGACTTCATTGCTAGCTCACACTATATAATATATATACCGAGTCTGTAAAGGATACTAACACTATGGCTATTGTGTTAGTAACTGATACCTTTTTTGAAATCGATGAGTACCGGATACTAACACTATGGTTTCCGAGTCGGTACATGATACCAACCTGATGGATATAAATTTATGCTAAAGTTCACCCAAATTGAGAATTACAACAATTTCCGAACACCTGTTACTCTAGTTAAACAATACACTCTGGCCTTCATCGATATCAGTTATCACATTTCGCGGTAAGCATGACATCATTCAATTCAATATATTACAGTTAAATACTGTTTGTTGCGAGAACTAATATATATGCAAGTATGTATTAGGTTTTGCGAACCTAGTAACAAATTAGTTCAGTTGTGACCAAAAGGATAAACCAAAGGCAGCATGAACGGAAAGTATAATCTCATGCACATTCGTTTCGTACTTACTGGCGACTCATCAGTAGGAGCCGGTATTACGCCCTTTAACCACTATATATTTGGTAGAAGAATGTGGAATATAAGGACGGTACAATCTCCTAGACGAATGTGTAAACCTGTAATAGTGAAGCTAACATAATCTAGAGTCAACGACAATACGACTTCAATGCTAACTCACACTATATAATATATATACCGAGTCTGTAAAGGATACTAACACTATGGCTATTGTGTTGGTAACTGATACCTTTTTTGAAATCGATGAGTACCGGATACTAACACTATGGTTTCCGAGTCGGTACATGATACCAACCTGATGGATATAAACTTATGCTAAAGTTCACCCAAATTGAGAATTACAACAATTTCCGAACACCTGTTACTCCAGTTAAACTATACACTCTGGCCTTAATCGATATCAGTTATCACATTTCGCGGTAAGCATGACATCATTCAATTTAATATATTACAGTTAAATACTTTTTGTTGCGAAGAACTAATATATATGCAAGTATGTATTAGGTTTTGCGAACCTAGTAATAAATTAGTTCAGTTGTGACCAGAAGGATAAACCAAAGGCAGCATGAACGGAAAGTATAATCTCATGCGCATTCGTTTCGTGCTTACTGGCGACTCATCAGTAGGAGCCGGTAATACGCCCTTTAACCACTATATATTTGGTAGAAGAATGTGGAATAATAGGACGGTACAATCTCCTAGACGAATGTGCAAACCTGTAATAGTGAAGCTAACATAATCTGAAGTCAACGACAATACGACTTCAATGCTAACTCACACTACATAGTATATATACCGAGTCTGTAAAGGATACTAACACTATGGCTATTGTGTTAGTAACTGATACCTTTTTTGAAATCGATGAGTACCGGATACTAACATTATGGTTTCCGAGTCGGTACATGATACCAACCTGATGGATATAAATTTATGCTAAAGTTCACCCAAATTGAGAGTTACAACAATTTCCGAACACCTGTTACTCCAGTTAAACCATACACTCTGGCCTTCATCGATATCAGTTATCACATTTCGCGGAAAACATGACATCATTCAATTCAATATATTACAGTTAAATACTGTTTGTTGCGAAAAGCTAATATTTATGAAAGTATGTATTAGGTTTTGCGAACCTAGTAACAAATTAGTTCAGTTGTGACCAGAAGGATAAACCAAGGCAGCATGAACGGAAAGTATAATCTCATGCACATTCGTTTCGTGCTTACTGGCGACTCATCAGTGGGAGCCGGTATTACGCCCTTTAACCACTATATATTTGGTAGAAGAATGTGGAATAATAGGACGGTACAATCTCCTAGACGAATGTGTAAACCTGTAATAGTGAAGCTAACATAATCTGAAGTCAACGAAAATACGACTTCAATACTAACTCACACTATATAATATATATACCGAGTCTGTAAAGGATACTAACACTATGGCTATTGTGTTAGTAACTGATCCATTTTTTGAAATCGATGAGTGCCGGATACTAACACTATGGTTTCCGAGTCGGTACATGATACCAACCTGATGGATATAAATTTATGCTAAAAGTCACCCAAATTGAGAATTAAAACAATTTCCGAACACCTGTTACTCCAGTTAAACCATACACTCTGGCCTTCATCGATATCAGTTATCACATTTCGCGGAAAGCATGACATCATTCAATTCAATATATTACAGTTAAATACTGTTTGTTGCGAAGAACTAATATATATGTAAGTATGTATTAGGTTTTGCGAACCTAGTAACAAATTAGTTCAGTTGTGACCAGAAGGATAAACCAAAGGCAGCATGAACGGAAAGTATAATCTCATGTACATTCGTTTCGTGCTTAGGTATGTAGGACCTTAAGAGAGTCATAGTTACTCCCGCCGTTTATCCGCGCTTGATTGAATTTCTTCACGTTAACCTTCAGAGCACTGGGCAGAAATCACATTGCGTCAAAACCATTCAGCGGACATCGCAATACTTTGTTTAATTAGACAGTCGGATTCCCCGAGTCCGTGCCAGTTCTGAGTTGGTCGTTCAGCGCTGCACGATGACACCAAGCCGCAGCACCCGCCGAGTGCGAACCCAGCGGGCCGTCAACAAAGCGCACCAGCCACCGCCATCACTGATCAGAATAGCCGAGTTCCAACCTCTTCTCAGCCATATTTGTACACACGCAGTCGTTAAACCGGCGCAAGCACAAACTGGCCTCAAACAGGTCGGCCCTCAACATTCCAAACCAGGTCAGACGACAGCCCGCACAGCACGGCCCTCAGAGCCAATCCTTTTTCCGAAGGTACGGATCTAGTTTGCCGACTTCCCTTACCTAGTGTATGGTTTAACCGGAGTAACAGGTGTTCTGAAATTGTTGTAATTCTTAATTTGGGTGAACTTTAGCATAAATTTATATCCATCAGGTTGGTATCATGTACCGACTCGGAAACCATAGTGTTAGTATCCGGTACTCATCGATTTCAAAAAAGGTATCAGTTACTAACACAATAGCCATAGTGTTAGTATCCTTTACAGACTCGGTATATATATTATATAGTGTGAGTTAGCATTGAAGTCGTATTGTCGTTGACTTTAGATTATGTTAGCTTCACTATTACAGGTTTACACATTCGTCTAGGAGATTGTACCGTCCTATTATTTCACATTCTTCTACCAAATATATAGTGGTTAAAGGGCGTAATACCGGCTCCTACTGAAGAGTCGCCAGTAAGCACGAAACGAATGTGCATGAGATTATACTTTCCGTTCATGCTGCCTTTGGTTTATCCTTCTGGTCACAACTGAACTAATTTGTTACTAGGTTCGCAAAACCTAATACATACTTGCATATATATTAGTTCTTCGCAACAAACAGTATTTAACTGTAATATATTGAATTGAATGATGTCATGCTTACCGCGAAATGTGATAACTGATATCGATGAAGGCCAGAGTGTATGGTTTAACTGGAGTAACAGGTGTTCGGAAATTGTTGTAATTCTCAATTTGGGTGAACTTTAGCATAAATTTATATCCATCGAGGTTGGTATCATGTACCGACTCGGAAACCATAGTGTTAGTATCCGGTACTCATCGATTTAAAAATGGTATCGGTTACTGAACACAATAGCGATAGTGTTGGTATCCTTTACAGACTACGGTATATATATTATGTGAGTGTGAGGTTTCAGCATTGAAGTCGTATTATCGTTGACTTCAGGATTGATCGTTAACTTCACTATTACAGGTTTCACATTGGTCTGGAGATTGTACCCGTCCTATTATTCCACATTCTTCTCCCAAATATAGAGTGGTTAAAGGGAGTAATATCGGCTCCTACTGATGAGTCGCGCAGTAAGCACGCAAATGTGCGTAGTTACTTCGTTCATCCTACCTTTGGTTTTATCCTTCACGGTCGAAAATGAACTAATTTGATTACTAGATTGATAGTATAACCATATATGGTTCTTCGCAAACAGTATTTAACTGAAAGACAATAAATAGTTGCTTAACTTGGTTTGAACTCGGCCATGCATTTTTTATCAAGCCTCGCCGAGAGGAATGTTTTTTATTTTTCAGAGATGAAAGTGATTTAAGGGCTCAAGAACAATTAGCAGAAATATTGCTTAAATGAAATTTAAATTCAATTTACGTGGCACCAATTAAAAAGAATCGCAATTTGCCATGCTAGCTTTCGATTTAAAGCTATTTAAGCACGGTGAATTTACCATGCCAATCAGTTGTCGTGTTTACCTTCTGCTGTGCGCTACGTGTGCTTCACAAACATTGGCGATTTCAGACACGCCAATCTTGTTGCTGAAGAACTAGTGGGACGGAGCATCATCTACTTCTTTGACTTTCAGATGTGTCAGTTATTGCAGATCTTCAACGAGTTTACTCACCTACTCACTCGCCACTGATGTCAACGCGACAACAGACGGAAGAACAACCGAGTCAACCAGAGCTGGTCTCAAGTGTCTAGGAGTATTTCTAGACACTGCTTCACTAACTGACTTTCTCGGCATTTTCCGGAGAATTCAATACCGGCCCTAATAAGGGCCCCAAAACAGTTCACGAACTGAGTCATCATTGGCTCTTAACTTACATTGTAACGTCGTGCGGAATTTACTTGAAGCTGGAGCGTTTACAGAATACACTTCACGATAAACTAGTTCTTAGCTATGTGAGTTCTCAATCATGTCTGTAATGGATTAAATTTTTTTCGCCGACATTTTGTAAAATTTAAATTCTAAATTTAATACGCCGGACCAATATGAACGTTCAAACTACCGTTGACTAACGACTTATGATTTCGCATCTATAAAAGCGCAATGCAATTGTCGTGCAGTACATTCCTGCTCTACTCACCAAGTGTGATTGCTTTCGCCTTCTCTGCTGCACTGAATAACTACGCCGACTGTTCTGCTTGCATTTTACCACGTTTTATCACTAATTCGGCTAGAGTTCAGTCACATTAATCTTCTTGTTGCTGCGCATCCTGTAAGACATAATTGATCAACTATTAAGCGGATTTCTACGCATGTTAACCATCTCGTTGTTGTCGTTGAACTTCAACAATAAAAGTCATGTCCTTCAAGAAGCAACTAACAGATCCTGCCTCGTTAACCATACTAAAATTATCACCAGCCAATGATCACAACACAAAGAGTAAGTAACTAGGACTTCTGGACATCCATACGCTGCCAATACACACATTTCCTTAAGGTATATGCCAGTGAATTTCTCTCTGGCCCTGTTAATTGCCATCCAATCTAACTGCTTTCTCCGAATCCCTATTTGGAATTCGTAGTAATGTTGCACGGCACTGCCATCTCCGAGTGTTATATTGGCGACCGTGCTAGGTTCGGAGAGCAGTGCTACAACTGTAATGTACTGGCCAAACTTGTTTTCACAGTACAAATTATAAAGTTAACTTATGAACTACAATTTTTTGGATTGGAGTTTAAATTAATATAAGAAACCGACATTATCATAACATATAATCAAATTTTTTATCATCGGATCCTCCTTTGTTTTTCATCGTGATTAATCTGAGACAAAAATCCATGGATTAACCGACAGCAATTTATCCGAATTGTCTGTTTAAACAATGGGAGAAGATTTTGGTAGTGCTTCATTATTAGCTTTTCAATTTATAGGTCACGTATTTTTTAACCAAATGTTTTAAAGCCCTTTATGCGTTTTATTGTGCATGATTCAACGTAAATGTCAAAAGATCTTCGAGAACACTAGTTGTTTTACGATCTAAGCATGCCAAAGCTACATGTCTCCAACACGATACACCATATCATCACATCTGGACAACATTTCACTCTTAAAAATAGACCACTAACCCCAGTTAATCAAGAAACTGATCAGGAAGAGTTTTCAAGACTATTAAGAGAGGGACTCGTCAAAACGATGAAAAAGTTCTCAGCTATTAAAGCAAGTTCCTTGTCGCCCTATCAAACCACCTCTATCTGTTAGGAGGGCATTTGCGGAATTGAAAATGACTCAGCATATACTTCATTATTTCTTGATGGTATGAAAACGAAAATTACTCCGCCTTACCATCAACTTGTTAGCTAATGTCACAATGCTAACACACCCAGATTTGCAATGAACTTTTCTACTTACAATCGATTTTTCTGAATATTCTATCGAGGCCACCTTGGAACAAGACATTGATGGAGTTCTAAAGCCTATAAAATTTTACTCGCGTACTCTTCAACCAGTAGAATCTAACCATGACACTTTCGTTCGCGAATTCCTTGCAATCTATGACTCAGTAAGTCATTTCATTAGTAACATAAGCAGTAGCAGATAATTTGTTTTTACAGCTTGTGTATAATTAATTAGCGCAAATGAAAGTGCAACTTGAACCTTTGCAACATACCCTGCCAGGGTAGAGAGACAGCTGTTATTTCTGAGTAAATGGCAAGCCAAAATGTTTCATGTAATAGACGACCAAAATATTTTTTCAAACGTACGATCCAGGCTAGACGTCTCGCTACAACCACCATTGTCTTAGCCAGTATTAGTCAACTACGTGATTCTCAGTGAACCTGCACTAACTCCATTCCTCCTTCAAACAGAACAGCGCAACGAAAATCATATCCAAAAATCAGTAGCTTGTCATCCTACCAAGATCGTATGCCGACTCTGAGAAGTTTTACCCATTATCTAATTTATGGTATGCGCAGACCCACATGGTAGTTCACTCCAACAGGCTCCAGAGAAATGTTTTTGACTCCTTTCACTCTATTTCTCATCTATGGAATAAGACGGCAGTAAAACTTATTACAGATCGATTCTGGGGGCATAGACTTAGGCAGAACACTAAGCGATGTGTCTTTGCGTGTGTTATATGCCAGAAGAATAAAATAATTGGGTACACACAGGCTAAGGTGCAAGATTTCCCAAGAATTTTACGCACCGTCCACATCGACACAGTTCATCAATCTCGGGTTCCATATTTTAATTTCCGTCTAACTATGATTGATATATTTACCCGATAGCCTGCTGCTTTACCTCTTAGCATCATTTCTGCAAATTAAGTCACTAGTGATTTTATCTCTCCATTGATAACGCATTATGTTGTTCTCGATTAGGTCATTATTAATGAATGTACTTGCTTCTTATCCAATCGTTTTAAAATTAACTTGCGGTATATGAGATGCACTTTAAGCCAGACTTATTCCTACCGCCCACAATCTAACGGTATGTTAGAACGAATGCATAGGGAACTCAAAGCAGAGTTATCATCATGGTCCAGTAATGGCAACTAGATTGATGCATTACCTTTAGTCATACTTGCTATGCGTTCCAGTATACGAGAATCTATTTGAACGTCTGCGTCACAACGCTTTAATGGCAGGAAACCACGCCTGCTTTGTCAGCTTCCAGGTTTACTACTTGCTGAGTATGATCCAGATGTCAAAGCTTCTCGTAATCGAATTCATTTCAGCAACATGTCTGCCCAGCAGTCGAGTCATGCTCCTCGGCTAGTCTTCGTTCATCCGCAGCTCCATAGCTGCAAGAAAGAACTTGTTCGTAACGACGCTGCTGTTGAACCATTGAGACTAAGATAACGCGGTCTTTACACGATTTTATTCGGACATCCTAAATATTTTATTGTCATGTAAGGTCCGACACCTACATTGGTTAGTAAAGACAGGTTGAAACCTCTAATCGAACCGCCTTATCCTGGCGATATCCAAACTTCAAAATGCGATTCAGGCTCTATATGCTTACTATCTTTACCAAGAAATTAATAAAATAGCATTAGATGTAATTAATAGAATGATATTTTCCAATTAAATGTTCATTATTCTGAGCATCAAATGTTAACTTTTTGCGCACTACTTGCGCGCTATTTCATGTGACGTAATCACCATGGATTCACATGATTAATTATTTAACTACTCACATGTCTCGTATGGTATAACAAAGTGTTCTGAATTGAATTCTCTCATTAATAGTGATCAGCCTGCTAAAGTAACAAACATATACATATATTCTTTAGTTGCAATCAAATTTGCAATTTTAACGCTGCAGCCCTCAAAACATATCACATTGTATAACCTAACTTTACGGCTAACAATTTGTATGGAATTACCAGTGGTTGTTTGGAATCATATTACTATTGGAGCAATTAACGAGTATGCACTAACCTAGCATAACGATACATTTTTGTTTAACTTATTGGCAGAATAATAACTATTTAATTAACTTGATGCAAACTCTGCCCTACAGTACTAATCTAGACTCGCTCCGAGAAATTTTTATTTTTACGTTTTTCTCAGAGGGGAAAGTGATGTAACGACTCAAATTAATTCGCCGACATTTTGTCAAAAATAATTTAAAAATCATATATGCTTGACTAATGACAAATTACGCTTACCGTTGACAAATTACGTGTGAATTCGCATCTGTATAAGTGCGATGCAATTACCACGCAACACTTTCTGCTCTGATCGTTATCTGTGATTGCTGTCGCCATCTCTGCTGCTCTGACCATCTAAACCGGCTTCTCTAATTGCGTTTAACAGGCCTTGTCAGCATTTCCGCTAGACTTCATTCACTCCAATCTTCTTCTTTCTTTGCAACCAGTCAGTCGTAAGCGGTCATATATTAACCGGATTTCTACGTGTACCAATCATATCGGTGTTGCCGTTGACCGTCAACAAGACTAGTCGAGGTCATCGAACAGCAAGTACTATTTCCTAATTCGTGAATTCTAATTTATTTACGTGCATCTAATCAAATGATCAACAACCAGCAAATAGGACACGAAGAGCTAGTGTCTAGAAGAACTTCCAGGCATCTACACTTTTCTAATACTCAAAGACTCTAAGGGCGTTTGCCGTCGAACCTCTCCATGACAATTTTAAGCACCAGCAACAGTAATTGCACCACCGTATTTTTGTTGTTCCTTATTATTCAAGCTGCACGGTAATAAAAAACGCTACTCCTGTAACTTATTGACCAAACTTGTTTTTATAATACAAATTATTAAGCAAACTTTTGAACTGCAATCTTTATTTTGCCGGGAATTATTTGGTGATTAGCAATCAACTGACATCTGCAAATCTAATACGCAAATTTTCAAATTCTTATCACTGCATCATACCATCTTTTCTATCCTGCTTATTGCGTAACATGTTTAGAATATTTCCAAATGAAACCAGCGAATTTTGTGACTTAATCGGCTGGAATCTACGAGTTTAATTAACAGCAACCGTTTCTATATAATTTACTGGTGGCTGGTATTTAGTACAGTGGATAAATTTACCAGCGGCAATTGGTCCAAAATTGTCAGTTTAATCGCTGGAAGTAGATTTTGTTAAACGTTTTATTATTAGAATTAAAAATATACATTGTACGTATGATGTAATGAAAATTGTTGAAATTTAAACCGTTGCTGTGCTTTTATTTCTCCCATTATGACATTTCAGTTTAAAATTTATATATTTACGTTCCCGTAAATTTATAGGGCTGCCCGGCTAAATGTTTGATACTGATATTCCGATGTAGAGGCGCTTCTGTCACTGCCAAAGAAGGGCATCCGAAATGTCAGGTTCGGTTAACCCACATTTATATTTAAACAAAAAAATTCCTCAGAAATTTCTCTTACACTAAATTTTATAAATCCGTTGGTTAACTACGCTGTATCCTCAAAATTTTTGATAATATGTATGATTTTAAAATAAACTTATATTATAATTTATATTATAGAAATGTATGTGTGCTTACTGTCTCATCGACTAACTCAAAGTAGTGTTCAGAAGCGAAACCTTTGAAAACAAATATTCACGATCACTGTTTCGATTTAATTTGAGATTCTTAACATTGTAGGAGGTTTTGTAGTTAATGTTAGAGGTTTTGCGAGCTAATTGTCTATTTAGTGCGATATTGCCCTCCTACCTAATATATGGTTACCGTTATTACGATCCGCGTACATGATTAATCCCTGGCCCTTTTCCGAAGGGTGATGTGAGAAGGCTCATTGTTTTGTACGGGTTGCTTTTGCGGGGTAACTATCTAGTTCGCGATGCGGTGCCCTTTCTACGTAGACCTGGTAGCTGCTGTTGAGATCCGTGCTTATGATTAGTCCTCGATCTTTTCCGATGGGTGATGTGAGAAGGCTAATTCGAGTAAGCAAACGTATATTGTTCACAATGTTGCAAATAAAAAAATCAGTTAGTCCAAATTGACTGTGCTGTAGATGGCAACAAAACGATATATTGTCAACAAAATTGAATGTCTCATACACAAGTAATTATCAATTAACAGTTAAACAAAACGGACCGCGCTCTAGACAGCGACAAAATGATATATTGTCAACACAAGTAATAATCAATTCACAAACGTCTGAATTGTGATGAATACATGTAAACGATTGAAAATATATGATGATATAAATAAAGTCACTGGTATATATTGTCACTGATGATGGATAGAATAAAATCGTGTAAAAATTGTCTTGAAGAAAACTTCACAAATAATTAATCCACTGTTTGCTATGGTTTTAATTTATTTAATTATAATAATCCATTGAACTATAGAATTTGTGAATGTGATTGAGGAACATCTGATGTCTTGATGCGTGAAATCATATCTGAATGCAAAGAAAAATTATCGAACAACATTTGCACTATAATCCACCACATGCTTCCTGCGTATTGCCCGCGGGTGTCTATATTTATTAAGCAAAACCCTATTAATTACAATTAAATTGCAGTTCAAGAAATCTCAATTAAAACTGCTTGAAAATAACAGTGATTGCTTCTAAAATCACAGTTAAGAGAAATTTTGACTAAAACAGAGTTAGATTATTTGACCTTAAAGAGCACTATATTTGTCAAAATTGATCGTCGTTTGGTTGTAACTCGGAGCCGCGTGTTACAGTTTTATTAAACAAAATGTTGCAAAGCAAAGATAAAAATCATATAGAAGTAAACACAATAAGCACAAAATATAAATCCAAGTTCTGCGTTGTTTCAATAATCCACTTTATGCTAGGTTTTGAGTGTTAAATCGCATAAATCCACTGAACTGTAGGGTTTCCGATAAATGATTGAGAAATACACAAAATATAAATCCATAAAGTCTTAATTGCACTGTTAGTGGTCATGTAGGAATTATTAGTTCACACAAAATATATAATTTCTGGCTTTGAGCGTTAAGTCACATTAATCCACTGCATGTTACCTGCGTTAGACTATTTGGCCCTAAAGAGAACTATTTGTTTTACACAAACATACTTGCAAAATAGAATTTTGTTAGGTTGTAACTCGGAGTCGCATGTTACACCCTCATTGCATCATTAATAAATTATATAACACTATTATTAGCGAATGCGTTAGAAATATCATTCCGTTGAAGTTTATATAAAATAAATTTAACTAACGCCATATCCCTGATAATCATAGATATATTACAGGGAACAAATAAATTGTACACCATCTTTGAAACACAACTACGGTCGTATATAAATAAATGTGAGAAATAAATTATCAATTTTTAATTTTGAATAATTTATTAAAATTTTTTACTGCAATACAAATATTTAGCATAATTTAAGGATTTCACATATACAGGATTTTCTCCTCGTTAAATACACGACCTGGCATTGCTAAAAAATAAATACAAAAAGGACAAACATTTCCTGATTTTAATTATAGTTATTGAACCTAGTTTTAGTTAAAATAATAATGTCAAAATTATTGTTTTTACCTTACCAATATTGCGTAAAAATTTCATTCTAAACAATACGAATTCATCGCATAAAAGAACGAAAATTCAAACTCTAATTAATTTAACTACTCTGTCAATCTGGTCGTTTTCCGGGCTCTTCCCTTGTATTGCTTCGTGTCTATTATCCTCGTCAATTTTACAGCACAATTAACAGAGTCATTTATTTTGTAGGCAAATTTTTAACAGTTTCCTGAAAATAACTACATTCCATGAAAGCATATTTACCTATATTTTGACTTGGCATCAGATACATGTTTAACGCTTTACAGTTCTAGCGAATACATTTTTTTCTGATCAGCAAACTTTCTTCCAAGAGACTTCTTCTCGCGTCAACATGTTAGAAAACTTAAGAATTACATGCCTTGGTCAATTAGTTCTTTCACCCGTTCCGAAGCATTTGATCGTATCTGCATCCGTGGACTCATTAATCATTTTAGTCAGTTTCGCCATATTTTTATTCTGCGGTAGATTTAACAATATTATTTGATTTTGCTTAGGAATTATTGCTGTAAACTCGATAACAATTAAATTTTTAAAATACTTTCTCTCATAGATAATTCAGCATTATCATTACCTCCATTCTTTAAATTAAAGATATGATTTTCTCGGGCAAGAATGACACCAGCATTAACGAGAACAATCTGAGCCATATACATTTCATCCTCTGAGATGTTCGATAACGAGGAAACCGTCAGTCGGCAGTGTTTTTACGTTTTACCGGACATAATCGTTCAAACAATTAAAGATATTACATCTAAACACCGTTATAGGTAGTAAGGTGATTGTGTCGGCATGATTGCTCTCCTAGGTTGGAACAACTTAACTCGGATTGATAAAGTTGTCAACAGATGTCCCAAAAATACCTCTTTACTCCAGGAGTGGCTTAATTCAATGATTTAACCTAGCCCAAAAACGGTATTTCGTCGATCTAATCATTTATGTATCTCAACCAAATTTTCATCGACCCTGCATTCACCAGTATTTCGACAAAATTAAATGAAGCAAAATTTATCATTTCACTAAATAAAGATACCGTTTTTTTCATCTTTAAGTATGGGCGCTCTTCTTCCACAAAATTAGCTAGTGTCCTTATTTAATACTTTATTACTATCTAAAAAAGCTTTGAACGAGTTATCCTATTTCTTGAAATCTCCAATGTCTTGGATTCAGTATTATTCTCGGCGATCAAATCCACCTAACTGAGTTATGACACATGCGGTAGTTTCTCTAAGCTTATTAATTTTAAACTCCGAAACAGATCCACAAATGTAAGAGTCGGCATTGTTAATTCAAAATCATCTTTTACCTTATCTGTCTCAAAACTCATCTCTCGTTTCTGGACAATAAAATGTTCCATAGATATTAAGTTTATTTACTCGGTTAAGCACACAGTCATCTCGTTTTGGTATATCATCTAACTTCTTCCTAAATCATAACCAAGTCACGGCATAACATTTCATGTAGGTTCTTGTTATCTGCATCAAGATCCAATATCCTACACTGAGACTCTTTATTTAAAGCCTACATCCTTATATTCTTATTCTATGCCAGCGAATTTTAGCTTCATATTACCTTGGCTCATTCGTATGCCATTGAGCAGATCGCTTCTCCATTTCTTAAGTGTGACATTTCACGCGGTCAGAACTGTCGTGAGCGCATCTTCATTGCAAATGGCATACATCTATGGTACAGTCGATACATATGTATAATCACTTTTATTAATAAGATATTTATTTTTATTTCACTGTGATAATGTGCTTATCATATTGATGCCTACGTCACGTGCAACTGCAACTCTTGATTTCAAATCAACTATATTCGCAATATTTAAAAAAATTGTATCACTCAATAGGAATTGGGTTTTGTCTAGTGCTGCTATCGATCAAACTAGTGCTAACGTTTACGGTTGCAGGACAATTAATAGCAAACGAAAGTCAGTAAAATCATAATACATTTTCATTTCCAGGTGCATAGATTGTTTTTATTTAGTTATGGATGGGTCCTACCTAGTCCCGTTAATGTGAAGCCAACCTTACACTGCTTGTCCGAAATTGTTGTTGAACCTAGACTTTCCAAATTTTGGGGACTTTATTTCAAGTCCAATCTTTATGGTTGAAACCATTCTCACAGAGCAAAAACAACTTTTAATAAATCAATCAATTTAAAAAACAAGCTGTGCACCTGGAAATGTAAAGGAATAAAGAATTTACTGACTTACGAGTGCTCTCAATTGTGATGCAACCGCTAATTGTGACATCAGCTCCAAATTATATTATTTGTCCAAAACCACAAATGTAATCAATCTGAATTTATTAAACAAATCTATAATCGAGAGTACTGACCAGAAGCGCAATTTGTTCTTTTCGCACCCGTAATACACTTATTTTGATGATATATACCTCTAAACCCTTTACCAGTTTCGTGACATTAAGTTTATTTTCGTTTTGACTTCATATTTTGTGCCTTGCTTTAGACTATAAATATCACCAACGGTTATTCCCATATTCATTGATTAACAATCTCTAATGATTTGCTCTAATTGCTCTACCGAAGCTCTTTATTCTATCTCAACTACCCCTAACCTAAATACAGCAGTATACGACAATGAGATTTAGGCGTCTGCTACTTGTTCTTCTTCGTCCTCTAACAAAACTTATACCGTTTTTTTCATTGAAAGGCTGGTTCAAAAATGGTTCGCTAAATTCGTGTAACAGAATATATCGAATCCTGCAGAGAGAAATTGTATCCAAATACTTCACAATTCATTGTAATTATATATATATATATATATATATATATATATATATATATATATATATATATATTTGAAAAAAGCTCGATACTGTTTGTTGCAGAGAATTAATATATTGTAACACGCGGCTCCGCGTTACAACCCAACGATGTTCAATTTTGACAAATATAGTGCTCTTTAAAGTCAAATAATCTAACTCTGTTTTTACACAATATTTCTCTTATCTGTGATTTTAGAAACAATCTCTGTTAGTTTCAAGCAGTTTTAAATGAGATTTCTTGAACTGTAATTTTAATTGTAATTAATAGAGTTTTGTTTAATAAATATACACACCCGCGCGCAATACGCAGGGAGCATGTGGTGGATTATAGTGCATAAGTGGTTCGATAGTTTTTCTTTGCATTCAGATATGATTCCATGCATCAGGACATCAGATTTTCCTCAATCGCATTCACAATTTCTATAGTTAAATGGAGTATTATGATTAAATAATTTAAAAACCTATCAAACAATGGATTAATTATTTGTGATGTTTTTTGAAGACAGTTTTTACACGATTTTTATCTATTCATCATCAGTGACAATGTTTATCAGTGTCTTTATTTATATCATCATATATTTTCAATCATTTACATGTATTCATCACGATTCAGACGTTTGTGAATTCATTATTATCTCTGTTGACAATATATCGTTTTATTGCCGTCTAGAGCACGATCCGTTTTGCTTAACTGTGAACTGATAATTACTTGTGTATAAGAAATTCAAGTTTATTGACAATATATCATTTTGTTGCCATCTAGAGCACGGTCAATTTGGACTAACTGTGAATTATATTTTTCTTTGCAACATTGTGTACAATATACGTGTGATGATTCGTCTTAGTCTTCTCACATCACCCATCGGAAAAGGGTCGGGGACTAATCATAAGCGCGGATCTCAACAGCAGCTACCAGGTATATATAGGAATGGTACAGAATCACGAACTAGATAGCTACCCCGCAAAATCACCCCTACAATATATTCAATTGTGTATTAGTTTTTGCGCACCTAGAAAAAAAATTAGTTTAGAAATGACCAGAAGAGTAAACCAAATTCAGCATGATTGGAAGAAATAATCTCATGTGTACATTCGTTTCCTGTATACTGGAGCCGGTATTACGCTCCCTACTCACTATGTCTTTAGGTGAGTCATGTGGGAAAATTTGACGATACAGTTTCCTTATACAAAGGTTTATACAATCAGTAGAGGAATTAACTTCATATAAAATCTTCCACATTGCGTTTACAATACTAACACACTATATATAATATATATAGATCCTGTGAAGGATACTAACACTATATTTGCCGAATATGTAGATAGTACTCACACCATAGCTGTCGAGTCCTTACATGTTATCAACGCAACGAATTTAAAGATATGCTATATTTCACTTAAATTGATAATTACAAACACTTTTATACAATTTTTACTCCAGCAAATCCATACACTCCGGTCTTGATCGATATCAGTTATCACTATTCGCGGTAATTATGGAATCATTTAATTAACATATTGGAGTTAGACACGGTTTGTTGCGGAGAAATAATATATATGCCATTGTTTATTAGGTGTTGCGCACCTAATAAAAAATTATTTTAAATATGCCAGGAATTTTAAACCTAGGTCTACATGAGCAGAATGTATAGTCTCATGTGAAAATTTCTTTCGTGCTCACTGGCGATTCCTTTTAGAATAGAATAGAATAGAATAGAATAGAATATCTTTATTTGGATTCAAACCACACATATTCCATCAAATAATAAAATTGGAAATTGTACAATATATATTAAAATAATTATCACATCACAATAATTGTGCAATTAATCTCATGTAGATAGGTATATCTCACTAGTTGTACAATACAATATATCAATATCAGAAAGTTCGACTGAAAAGAATAATATATACATCATCAAATTAGGAACAATTAAGGTATAATTCGAGTGTAACATTATGCAAAAATTGAGAACCATGACTAGCAATTGATTGTATGTAATGTTAACTAATTTGAAGATATAGTGCATAACATTTCAATTATAATAATACAAAACTTGGAAATAAAAATCTCAATAAAATCTGTTTCCGATAACAATTATCCTTGTCTTTTATTCAACCATGAGAAAGTATTATCATAATCAAAAAAATAAAAGATATCAGCAGGATTGCAGACTTTTTCAAGTTCAGTAGATAAAGTTTTAATAGACATCTTAGATGGAGGCATTTCTCTAAGCCCCTTCGGCAATTGGTTATAAATTTTGTAGATTTTCGAGAAAGAGAATAACTTGCTCGCTACATTCCCCACAAAGGAGGAGATATTGCCATATGTCCAGATCTAGTTCCAATTTCATGACTCTTTCTTATCGGAGTCATATAGGCACCAGTCCACTGGTTCAGATGGAAAACTTTTATACAATAACACATCCTCCGAAACCACAGAGATTGCAATGACGCAAACTGTAATCTAGAGGCGTATATAGTGCAAGAAATAGGACTAATATGTTTCACAACTTTTCTTTGTACAGCTTCTATCTTATTAGACAAACCCTTTTTTAATGGATTCCAGGTAGCGACAGCATATTCTAGTACCGGTCTAATCCATATTATATACATTTGAAGTTTTATATCATTTGATAAGATATTTCGATTTATTAGTGCCCATCTTTTCTTGGCACTGCCTACTATACTTTCAATATGTCTCTCAGCAGAAGCTGTACATTGAATAGTTATGCCTAAATCCTTAATTTCTTGCATAAGTTTAATCTCAAACACATCATTAATAACAGCATCATGAAAATAAACATAATGAAAGTTTGTTCTGTTCCCTATTTTTAAAGCTTTCGTCTTTTTATTGTTTATTCTCAGCCCTAGTGTAAACAAATATTTACTCAAATCATACAAATCTAAAGTCACATTATTTTGGAGAATTAGACATTCTTTGGATCAATTGGGAAGATTATTTTTAAATCATCAGCGAATTTGCAAACTCGACCGTTGAGGATCTTAGTTTCCAAATTTGCTAATACAATTTTAAATAAAATTGGCCCCAAGCTTGATCCCTGTGGAACTCCACTCGTTACTCGTTTTGATTTTGATATCAAATCGTTTACTTGAATACTCATTCGTCGATTATATAGATAGTATTTAAGTAATCTAAAAATATTCGGATCAATATTCAACAAACTAATCGCATTCAAAATAGCATCAAAAGATATAGAGTCAAAAGCTTTTGAGATATCTATAAATACAATTAATGCATCTAACTTATTCTCGTCTAATGTGATTACATGTTTCCACATGGAAAGCATATTGGTAGTTGTCGATATACCTTTCGTAAAGCCATGTTGACATAGGTCAAAATCAGCCGGTAACATACGTTCTAAATGATCTAGTATCAATCGTTCTGTTATCTTCAAAAACGAAGGGATAATAGAGATTAATCTATAATCACTGGCGCACGTTGGCTTACTAACTTTTGGCAACGGCTTAGCTACAATCGTTAATATATCGATTGGTAATTTCCCATCCTTCAAAATTCTATTTATAAAGTTTCAGAGTGCATTCCTAAATGTTAAGGGTAATTGAATCAGATTATCAATCGAAATACCAAGGTGATCTTTTTGTTATTTTGATTTGATTTTTAACATCAATTTTATCAATTCATCACTGTCAATAACAAGTCCTGGTTCCTGGCCTCCCAAAGGATCTGATAGTTCTATAAAAGTTTTCTCAGTCTGTGGATTGCATATCAAATTGACAAATACTTCCTCCAATTCACAGAGAAATCCAGACTCAGTTTTATGCACAGGTAGTATAAGCTTTAACTTTTCCTTGTATTTACTGTAATCTGTGAGGAGTTTAAATCCTAATCAAGGATAACTCTTCATTTTGGCCAAAATAATTCGTTCTGATCTTTGACGAATTATTAGCAGTGATGATTCACCAATAAAAGCTGATATTACGTCCTAGATCCACTATATATTTGGATGAGGAATGTGGGACAATTGGACGATACAATCTCCTACACGAATGTTTAAACCTATAGTAGTGGAGCTAACTTTATGCAAAGTCTTCTACAATGAAACTTCAAAATTCAAGTGAGTAAAGATACCTCACACTCAACTTAGCCATGTCTACTCCATTTATCTTGATTATATGCACTTCTGTAGCCACAAAAGAAGTTTGCTCCAAGAAAACAAATATTGAAGAAATGGCATCAGCCCTAGTAACCAAAATTTTTCTGAAATGACCGTAAGACCCATATGTAACGTGAATGATAAAGCTGAAAATATGCACCCCAATCATACATAAATGCAGTCGCGTTACAATTGGTAAGCATTCTAGGGAAAGGTTGTCAGTAGATGATATCAGCCGTTCTGTTTAATCAATATGAAATTTTTTTCGTGTATTGGTTTATTTCTACAAATACGAGAAATCGACGAAAAATATGTTGGAATTCTCAAATATTTTGCTTTTGAATAAAACATCACGGTCGAACCTTGAATTTTCTCTATCTATGTGATCCATATGAAGTTATAAAAACACATAAATTGTTAATTCAATTATTTGAAGGCGTGTATTTTCAATGGTTGTTAGTTTTTATTCTTCATTTGCGTCAGCGGTTGTTGAAATTCTTTATCAGGCTCTTAATTCAGAATTTTAAGACCCAAAATATCCTTTCATTACGTTAGTTAAAATGTATGCCTATTTTATTTTTAACTCCGTCTGATGCAATATAATAAAATAATCCGCAATAGCAGTTTGCGTATCGATAACGAGTTTTATTGTTTTTAAATTTTACCTAAAAATTATTTCTTACTGCTAAACGTTTGCATATTCTTCTTTATGCATGCCCCTGTCAACAAATAATATTAAAATATTACCCAATAATCAAGACCCTAACTTGCCTTATGCGGAATAGGCAAATAATCTTTGTTAGTTATGTGTGTACCAATTGTGAGCAACTTTGGCAATTTATTATAACAGACGGAATGATTGAATATTAGCCGATATATAGGCTAGGAAATTTTACACGGCATTACATTTCTATTATCCTCGAACAATCAAGGCAGTGTTCCGAGAGTGACAGTATATTAGCTCTAATCCTCTTGCGAAAAAGACGTTGAAGTGTAAGATGGTATATTTTCCGTCAAATTTCTTAGTGTCAATCATTCCAATGCCGCAAAAAAATTTAAAAAAATTTCTTAATGACCTTCTAAGTGCTAATACATCAACCAAATGTCACTCTCAAAGGATGTGTCATCAATACAATACTACCTTCAGTCTTAATCTAGTTTTCCAAGTGAGATTTGGCTGGCTTTTTGTAGTTACCTACAGTTTCCGCATTTATGATTTATTGTTTGTCAACATTTTATTCAAAAGCAGATATCAAGTACGTGCCAGCCATTATAGAGTTAGTTAACTCTGCTAGGAGCTTGTAATTCTACATTTTTATTTTAGATTGTTTCTTTATCGACAGATCATAAACCGGTTGTCTAATTAGTTTCATGCACTGTCTTACTATAATTAATTGACCATTTAGAGTTCTCAGTTAATTTTGTTTCCTTTTTGAAAAAGACGTGATGTGACGTTCCATTTTCATTAGCACGCTATCCTTCTTTAAATTTCAAATCGAAATTTTGCTTAAATGAGCTAAATGATTTTATTGAATCGGATTAGCTACTGAGTTCGCAAAAAGCTCATAGAAAACGAGGAGATTTAAAAATAATTCTTTCTTTCCGGCTAGATTATCCTAGTTTGGGGAGAGTGTGCTGATCACTGGATATAACATCTGTATTGTGAGGACAGAAAAGTTGCGCTGCGATGACACATGTCTACCCTACGTCTATACATTTTCGGCATTCTTGATAACTCAACCACACGGGGCTCATAATTTTCATTGTGGATCACTCAGATGTCCATAGTACGGAATTCAATCCTCTAATCATTAACCACACAGAATCTCATTTACACCTTACAAATAACCTTTTGCAAAGAATTCCGCATTAACCCATTACCCTTTGTTAGCTCAGCAACTAGCAACAGATATATAGGATTCACTTAGACCAACATGATAATGGCATAATTTATTGTGTGATTAGGTATTCCTTACTAAATTTCGGTCGTATTTATGTACCTTGTGCATTATTATTTAATCAATTTTAATCAGTTTTGACACACAGATTGCTTCAATTACCTTAAAAGCGAGAAAGAACGGTATATAAAAGCTATTAAGTTAGATATTTTATGCGAAATTGCGTCTATTATGCCAACGTACATTTTTGGATTTTTATGTCAAAAGCCCTTCAATTTAACAGTTAATTATCTAATTTTGTCCTGGTATTAGAAAGCTAGGTAAGCGATTTGAAATGGCTCCAATTTTGTCGCATTCTGATATTGAAAAAATTGTTATGGATCTCCAGAACTCAGTGAAGGTATTGAAAGAAGACAACAACTATTTAAAAAATGAAGTGTCTATATTGAAGAATGAGGCTGTTGTGAATGCGATGAAATTGGAACAGGCAGTTAAAAATAATGATACTTTAAGCGTGCGTATAGTTGAACTGAATGAAGCGTTAAACATTAAATTAGACAAAATACAAATTGATGTTCAGCCTTGGATTGAATTGGCTGCTATAACAGTGGAAAGTGATACGCCTGTTAAAAATAAACCATCTGGCGAAGAAATATTGAATGTATTGGCGAACGAAGTATCAGCGAGAAACAACAAGCAAGATCAATTAGTATTATTTAATCTTGCTGAAAATGCTGAGGTTAATGATGTCCAGAAACTAAATGCGTTAATAAAAGAAGAGACACATGCGGATATTGCAAAATGCTTTAGGGTGGGTAAACGATCGGATCGTCCAAGGCCAGTTATTGTGAAATTATCAAAACGCCCAACAAATATGCAAATTGAGTCCATCAACAAAAAGAAAGATGAGAATCTGAGTTTTCGCAGCATTTTTATTGGCCGGGACAAAACGTTTCTCCAACGAAAGTTGGCTAAAGCAAAAAAGTTAATAAGCAACCAGGAACGGAAGCTGATAACCACTGATCAAGCAACCTCTGAGACTGCAACATCAAAAAACGATGTTTCATTAATAAATATTGTGGACAGCGGGGGGAGAGGAAGAATGGCCTCAAAACCTGGGAAACGCATAATAAAGAAGCCAGCAAAGCTGAATCAGTAAAAGTTGATAATTGTTTAGATAAGTCGCGTTCCACATTTACCTTATTTTATGCTAACTTTCGAAGTGTTAGGAACAAAAACTTTTTGCTTTGTAATTTTATAATAAGTAATGATTTTGATTTTATAATTTTATCTGAAACCTGGCTTAATAATGACATAGAAAACCATGAATTTGATATTCCTCACTATTCTTTATTTAGAAAAGACAGATCGCTGGATAAAAGAGGTGGAGGAGTACTCATTTATAGTAAATCTGTATTTAAGGCGAAAACTCTACATACTAGTGATGATAATGCTATCATTGATTTTTTATCTATACAATTTGAGAATCTGATCTTAACAGCGGTTTATAGACCGCCGTATGCTACTTTATTTGATGATCAAACATTTACCAATTCTTTTCAATCTATCTTTGACTGCCATGGCTATAATGTAGTGGTAGGTGACTTTAATAAGTTACAGGACTGTGAAATAACCAATTTTTTTTCTAACCATGATCTCAAGCAGATTATAAATGAACCAACTAGAGGTTCGCAATGCTTAGATCATGTATACTTAGAAACTGAAATGGTGAAATCGCACAGTTATGATGTTGTCAATTATTTCAAAGAATTGGATCACAAACAAATTATTTTACAATGGAACATCTTGAGTGGCACAACACAGAAACTAAGTTTTGAAAATGCACACGTGCACTGTTCCAGAATCAACTGGAATTTATTTAGAGAATTAAGTATACTGATTGATTATGAGAGTTTTTATTTCTTGAATACTGATGAATTTGTTTCTTCTGTTTCATCGTTATTATCTATTTTATTTCAGGCAGCTACGTTTACGGACATTATACCGAAACGAATTAATAGGAAACTGTGTAAACTAAGAATTAAACGAGATAATATAATAAAGTGTAGTCTTATTAATAGTATTAAACAAATGAGATTAGATTCCATTGATAAGGAAATTAATTCATCACTGCTAATAATCCGTCAAAGATCAGAACGAATTATTTTGGCCAAAATGAAGAGTAATCCTAGATTAGGATTCAAACTCCTCACAGATTACAGTAAATACAAAGAAAAGTTAAAGCTTATTCTACCTGTGGATAAAACGGAGTATGGATTTCTCTGTGAATTGGAGGAAGTATTTGGCAATTTGATATGCAATCCACAGAATGGGAGAGATTTTATAGAACCATCTGATTCTTTGGGAGACCAGAAACCAGGACTTGTTATTGACAGTGATGAATTGATAAAATTGATGTTAAAAATCAAATCAAAAAAACAAAAAGATCACCTTGGTATTTCGATTGATAATTTGCTTCAATTACCTTTAAAATTTATGAATGTACTCTGCAACTTTATAAATATAATTTTAAAGAATGGGAAATTACCAATCGATATACTAACGATAGTAGCTAAGCCGTTACCAAAAGTAAGTAAGCCAACGTGCGCTAGTGATTATAGATTAATCTCTATTA